>CAIGQW010001850.1:546702-562430 GCA_903798125.1 Danio choprae | reverse complement strand
CCACTTACATTCAAAATACTGAATAAATCCAATGAATCCTTTTTTTAGTGTAGTTAATGCACTGTGAGTTAACATGAACTAATAATGAACTGTCATTACCAAAGACAAATACATACCGTAATAAAAGAAAACTCTATTGTTCATTGTTTGTTCATGGTAGTAAACATATTAAATAATCTATAGTAGTACATTGATCACTGTGGTATTGAAACACGCAACCGATTTGAAATGAAAATCGCATTTATTTTATAAACCCCATTGGGAAAATAGCTTACAACAGCTTAAATGAGATAAAACCAGCTTAAAGTGTTGTTAGCTTTATGGTTTAAGATGGTTTTCTTCTTTTTGCATGGCCAAGCATCCTAAAACCATTCTCAAATCAGCCAACAAAGCCTGACAAGAGGAGCAAAGCAGTTTAGGCTATATTTATTCATTTTAAGCAGGGGAGAGTTGATTACTGGGGGGTGGGGGATAACAACATTTCATTGGAAAAGTATTATTATTATTATTATTATTATTATTATTATTATTATTACTATTATTTTTTTATTATTATTTTTATTATTATTATTATTATTATTATTATTATTATTATTATTATTATTATTATTATTATTTTATTTATTATTATTATTATTTTATTTATTATTATTATTATTATTATTAGTAGTAGTAGTAGTAGTAGTAGTAGTAGTAGTAGTAGTATTACTATTAATATTATTTTATTATTATTATTATTATTATTATTATTATTATTATTATTAGTAGTAGTAGTAGTAGTATTATTATTATTATATTTATTTATTTTTTACTTGTTTTTATAACCCTGGACATTTTATTGTAAAATTGTAAAATAAATAAAATTCTAAAACAAACAAACAAACAAACAAACAAACATTCATTCATTCATTTTCTTTTCGGCTTAGTCCCTTTATTAATCAGGGGTCGCCACAGTGGAATGAACTGCCAACTTATCCAGCATATAACAAACAAACTAACTAAATGAATGAATGAATAAATAAATAAATAAATAAATAAATAAAAAATAAATAAATAAATAAATAAATCCATATTGAATAGTATATGCATAATGCATAAACAGGGCTACAAAACACAGATATTCAGTGATGACTTTAAGCATATTTTCTCATTATTTAAATAATTTGAAACTTTATTTGAAATAGTGATGAAAACTAAAATGTTTTTAATATTTAAACATTTAGTTCAGTATAAACTTTAATTGTTTTATTTTACATTATAAAACATGACATATTGAACACAATTGTTGAATAAATAACATTAGACTTATCTGGATTCTTTATATACTATTCATTACTTTAATACAATTTTAATACTAATATCTTTAGATAAAAACAAAACAAACAAACAAAAAAACAAATTTGATGTGTGGTTAGTAAAATGTTAATGCTATCATGAGTATTTGCACTAATGTGTATAATTGATGTTAAACAAAGAAACTTTATTGTGTTAAACTTTATTCCCATAATGCATTATGTAACCCAAAACGTTATGTTGTCTCATATTGTATTTTTGTCAAAAATCGAAGAAGAAGAAGAAGAAGAAAACAACATTATATGGGTCAAAATTATTGATTTTTATTTCATACCAAGACATTAGACTATTAAGTAAATCTAATGTCCATGAAGATGTTTGGTAAATTTCCTTGTATATATATTTTTATTAAAAAAATTACGAACATATGCCTTGATATTTAATCAAGCATAAAGATGATTTTCTCAGCATTTAGATTTTTTGAACCCTGAAATTCCAGATTACATAGTAATATCTTCGCCAAATGTTTCATGTTTGATCTCAATTTCAAAAAGCTGACCCATATGACTGATTTTGTGGTCCAGGGTCACATATATGTCTGAACATATACAGATTTTTCTCTATATATATCCAGATGCCATGTGTTTTTTTTAAAGACTGACATACTTTCGCATTTAGTCAGGCTATAAGTATCAAACAAGTTTTCCCCGTCTCCTCAACACTCCCAGACTCTTATTTTGAGACCTCTCATTTTGCATTAAATCAGCATGTTATGTTTATTCATCTCTGTCAAGTCTGTCTCTTTTCTCTTGTCAGGCACAGTCTACCCCTCCGCAATGACAATGAATAAGTCACAGACGTTGGGCCTTGAGGGTTTTATCAGTGCATCAGGATGTTTTTCTCTCTTTTTTTTTTTCAATCCCTCCACTAGAGGAACGCAATCATGCTCTAATTAAAACACCATTAATCGAGCAACAAATAAAAAATGTAAACATGCACTCTTGAGACTAACCTTCGCCACTCACATTCAGCACTGACACCATTACATTAATCCTCCATAATCAACTCAGAAAATGGCCATTTTAAGAGAAGAAGCTGGTATGATCTTCACTGAGTGCATTTACATGGACATCAATACTCCGATTTTAATACGACAATACTCTGATTAAGAGTCTACCATGTAAACAGAGATTTTTGATTACTTTAATCCGACTAAAGTCATAATCAAACTAAACAAAAATAGATTTAAGACATGTGGAGCATTCCTATCTTAGTCACATTATTGAAGTGCAATACAGACATATAAACACAATCCAGGTTCATTATTGATACATAACCCCAATGTACATTTCTGGAGATCACGAAATACATCAGATATGGGTTTTTTTTGCAGTTTTTGTTTTCGCGAATCCACCAGAGGCCACTGTGTACGCTTTTTCACATCTCAAATTTCTCTCGCGAGTGCCATTCATGCCTGCTCTTCTCGTGTAAATCCACCAGAGGCTGCTGTTGTCTGACTGACTGACTGAGTGACCGACTGCCTGACCGACCAATTCCCCCACCCTCCTCCTTTCCTAAACCCAACCAATAGTATTTTCCAAAAGCACCAATTGACCCGCCCACCGCCATCCCTAAACCCAACCGTCAGCGTTTTCAAAAGCAATTCAGAAAAAGGAAAGCCCTAGCAGCTGCCTGATTTTTATTACCACACTTTCAGATCTTACCACATTCTCACACAGTTATTTACTTGTTTATTTTATTTTTGTCTTTTTTTTTTACCTGCTTTCTGGAACCGTTCTTCACCTGACTCGAGCCCTGTCATCACGGTCAACTCCTCTCTGTGTCTCAAATCCACCGATGTACATGGTGAGCTACTGGGCAATCTGGTAACAGTGGAAAAGCCACAAGATGTAAGCGGTCAGCTGGAAGCGTGAAAATAAACAGAAGCCATCGGCGGCATCATACCACCCCACAGCGTTCGTTTTAATGACAAAATGCAGGCATACATAGCTCTGGCTACATAATTCGGTCTCTCCAGAAATGTATACGGGGTATGTTTTCACAATGAGCCTGTGTTGTCTAAACTAAAACTTTTACCTTTTTGTAGCACTTTTTGTAGTACTTTTTGCTACATTTTGCGAAAGGACAAACACACAACAGTTGTCAGGCATTTGACGACAAAGAAATGAGAATGGCTTCAAGCAATAAAAGCACATTTTTGGTGCGGACGGGAAACGATAACTATGCTCTCCTCCAGTACCTCCGAGGTTGTCGCAGGGGCATGAATGAAAAGTGAATGAAACACAACAGTATCTGACCTTCAGAGATTACCTGTTGTTTGAGAATTTATATCTGCCATTGTCTGTTTACATGCGTAGTGTGAAAAATTAACTTGAGTTGAACTTGTTGCAAAATGAAAATGCCCAAAATGACATATGGTGCGAAGATGAACATGAATTGTTGTTGCGTGAAACGCCAGAGGAAACTAGCGTTGAATGCTGACGTAATGATATAATCAAACTATGTACTATAACATGTAAAACAGGAACATTAAAAAAAAAAAGCTCATTAATCATATTATTGTCTTATTTAGATTAAGGCAAATAATTAGACTACTGATGTCCATGTAAACGTAGTCACTGTAAAAAAACAACCAAGGCTCATTTCGGATATGTACCCGTGTCTACATTTCTGGGGACAGCGAAATGGCACTCTCCAGAAATGTAGACAAGGGTACGTATCCACAATGAGCCTGTGTTGGTAAAAAAAATGCTGGGTTCCACACAATCAAAGACTTTGAGGACAACACATACATTTAATACACTTTATTGAACATGTACACATCACCTATATACTATATAACTGCAGGTGAACTTTATATTTAATAACTTTAACTGTTAAAAGCTATTAGTTACTAGTTAGTTAGTTCAAGTTATTAGTAACTAATTATTATTTTATTAACCATAAAATCTATTATTAACTATAATTAGTAAAAATAATTATTGTGAAAAGCGCTATACAATAAACTTGAAACTTAAAATTGAATGTCAAATTAAATCAAAAGAGTGGCGCTGTTTGCCACCGGCTCCTTGTTTACAGTAGATTCTCTGTAAGCACGGATCATAAAGCTTTGAGCACAGTTCTGGAGTTGTGCTTTAATAAATTAAACAACTGTCAGAAGGATGCCTGACGTCTACACAAGCCCCTCATTAAGGCCAAAAGAAAAGGCCAGATCACCAATCAAAACGTCACGTCTCGCAACAACAGATCTGAAAGCTTAAAAGCAGATCCATAATCTCATTTCCATAAAGCCTTCTGTTGTAATTTGCAGGCTTATTCATTTATTAAGCGCATTGATCTCTGTTGTCAAGACGTGTTCTGAAATATGCTTGTGTCTTCTCAAAACTCAGATTAAGGCAAACGTCTGTTGTTTTTCGCTGCATGGAGACATGCGTTATGGCTTTCGAAGGGGGGACATTATGCTCCACTGGCACATTATTATTTAATTCAATTCGAGTTTATTTGCATAGGTCAGTCATCCATTCATTTTTCTTTGACTTAGTCTCTTTATTAATCTGGGGTCGTCACAGCGGAATGAACCGCCAACTTATCCAGCATATGTTTTACACAGCGAATGCCCTTCCAGCTGCAACCCAGTACTGGGAAACATATTTGTACAGGTCTTTTCACAATAATTATTGTTTCAAAGCACATTATTGCATTACAATGAGATTTGAAAAAGATAAGGTCATTAGTTACCATAATTTTATTAGTTACTAATAACTTGAACTAATTAACTAATAGCTTTTAACAGTTTACGTTATTATATATGAACATAGTTAACCTGCAGTTATGTAGTATGTAAGCAACACAGGCTCATTGTGGAAACGTACCCCTGTCTACATTTCTGGAGAGCACAAATTATGTAGCCAGAGGTAAGTATGGCTGCATTTCATTTTTATACTAAACGCCACGAGGCGGTATGGTGGTATTCCGCGCTACTACTGACTGCTTACCTCTGTGTGGACAGCTTTTCCAGCGTTACTAGTTTGCCCAGTAGCTCACAGCATACACCGATGGACTTGGGACACGGAGCTGAGTTGACTGCGATGACGATGACGTGTTCGTCCAGGGAAGAACAGAAACCAGAAAAACAAGAAACCAGGTAAAGCAAAAGCAAAAAAATAAATAAGAAAACAACAGGTTGAAAATGTGGTGAAATCACATAGCCACGACTGCTTTTCTTTTTCTAGATTGCTTTTGAAAACACTATCGATTGGGTTTAAGGATTGGGGTGGGTGGCTCAGTCGGTCAGTCAGTCAGTCAGTCAGTCAGTCAGTCAGTCAGTCGGTCACTCAGTCAGTCGACAGCAAGCTGGCCTGGTCGACTGAAGTGTATGTTGCGCCCTTTGGTGGATTTATGCGAGAAGAGAATGCACAAGAGAAAAAGCGTACACATCGGTCACTGATGGATTTTCAGAAAGAAAAACTGCGAGCAGACGTACCTCCAGTTACGTTTTTCGCTGTCCCCAGAAATGTAGACCTGAGTACGTATTTCTAATGAGCCTGGGTTGCATATGAGTGATGTTTATGTGTACAGTTAATGTCAAAATTATTTGCCCTCCTGTGAATATTTTTTCTGTTTCAAATATTTTCCAAATGATGTTTAATAAAGCAAAGAATTTATTTTTACAGTGTTTCTGATATTTTTTTTTTCTTCTGGAGAAAGTCTTATTTGTTTTATTTTGGCTATAATGATTTGCCTAATTACCCTAACTAGCCTAGTTAAGCCTTTAAATTGCACTTTAAGCTGAATACTAGTATCTTGAAAATATCTAGTAAAATATTATTTACTGTCATCATGGCAAAGATAAAATAAATCAGTTATTATAAATTTGTTATTGAAACTATTATGTTTAGAAATGTCTTTAAAAATTGTTTAATAGAAATTAGGGAACAAAAATGTACAGGGGGCTAATAATTCAGGAGAGCTAATAATTCGACTGTATATGTTCAATGAAGTGTATTTGTGTATTAAATGTATGTGTGTTGTCCTCCAAGTCTTTGTTATGACTTGTTCTGTATGAGAAGGATCTGCAAAATGCTCAGCTCCTCTGGGTGGCAGGATCAATGTTTGTCCTCTGGGGGAGCTGTTATCCTTTTATTGATACAAGTGATTCTGAGGTGGGCTGCACACACTGTACCAACTCTCACAGCTAATTTGTATATATTGGGATGCTTGTGTACATCGTTGTGTGACGCTAATGACCAAACCAGATGCACTAGAAGGGAACAAACTCCAAAATAATAACGTTACAAGGGACAGAACTGTTTGCTCATCATTTTTTTTTAGAAGCAATGCATATTTAGAGGGCCGGAGCAGTGTGTATTCTCAGCGAGATGACCTGCGGAGAGAAGATTCTGGCGTAAAAATACCATCTCTCATCCTGCTCGGTAACTGTCTGAGAAGCAGGAGTCTCTGTTTCCGTCATTAATTAAACAGAAGCCTCTGCTCTGCTTTCGGCCCTGTGTGCATTAGCTCCATTTCACAGTGGCTGCATTTATTCACTCCTCTTCGCCCCGAAAGTTCATTTCTCTAAATATCATTCTCAGCTTACGCTCGCTTTGAAGGCGAACTCTTTCGGGTTGACAGGTTTCGTCCTATTCTGTCTGCTTTCAAGCGCGGTAAATTGTGCTCTTGTTTTTTTATTTATTTTTTATTTCTCAAAGGTTTCTTTGGCTCATCGCTTGACAGTCATTTCAAACCCTGCCTTTGTTTTATCTGTCGTTACAAATCCAGGAATTTAGGATAAATGCAGCGTGCTCTTTGGAGTATGTTTTGAAACTTTATAATATATTTAACTGAACTCGTTTTTGTTTTTAGCTAATTTGTTTTGGAGGATGTTAGTCAGGTTTAAAAGCCAATCTTTTTTTTTCTTGGTTTTGTTTAGTATTTATTTATCCATTTAATAAATTGCAGATGGACGTGAAAACTAATGATCTTTATTTAATTGTATTAATTTAGTTAGAGGGCAGCACGGTGGCGCAGTGGGTAGCACATTCGCCTCACAGCAAGAAGGTCGCTGGTTCGAGCCTCGGCTGGGTCAGTTGACGTTTCTGTGTGGAGTTTGCATGTTTTCCCTGTGTTTGCTCCGGTTTCCCCCCACAAGTCCAAAAACATGTGGTATAGGTGAATTGGGTAAGCTAAATTGTCCGTACTGTATGTGTGTAAATGAGTGTGTTTGGATTGAGTTGTATGGATGTTTCCCAGTGATGGGTTGCAGCTGGAAGGGCATCCGCTGTGTAAAACGTATGCTGGATAAGTTGGCGGTTCATTCCGCTGTGGCGACCCCAGATTAATAAAGGGACTAAGCCGAAAAGAAAATGAATGAATGAATGATTATTAATTGATTGATTGATTGATTGATTGATTTGTCTGTTTACTAACTGATTATGTAATAATTGAAGATGAACTTAAAAGCCAATAATGATTGGGCATTTTGAATATATTTGTTCTGCTTTTAACACTTTTAGACATGTTAATGCAGTGTTTTTAAATTTTTTCATTAGTTTATGAATATATGTATATGAATATGTGGGGGCGCGACATGGTGGCGCAGTGGGTAGCATGATCGCCTCACAGCAAGAAGGTCGCTGGTTCGAGCACCGGCTGGGTCAGTTGGCATCTCTGTGTGGAGTTTGCACGTTCTCCCTGTGTTTGCGTGGGTTTCCTCTGGGTGCTCCGGTTTCCCCCACAAGTCCAAAGACATGCAGTATAGGTGAATTGGGTAGGCTAAATTGTCCATAGTGTATGTGTGTGAATGAGTGTGTGTAGATGTTTCCCAGTGATGGGTTGCAGCTGGAAGGGCATCTGCTGCGTAAAACATATGCTGGATAAGAAACATATGCTGGATAAGAAAATGAATGAATGAATGAACATGAACTTAAAAGCCAATAATCATTGTGCAGTTTGAATATATTTGTTCTGCTTTTAACACTTTTAGATACGTTAATGTAGTGTTTTTAAATTTTTTCATTAGTTTATGAATATATGTATGTATATGAATATGTGGGGGAGGGGTGACATGGTGGCGCAGTAGGTAGCACTGTCGCCTCACAGCAAGAAGGTCACTGGTCCGAGCACCGGCTGGGTCAGTTGGCTTTTCTGTGTGGTGTTTGCATGTTCTCCCTGTGTTCGCGTGGATTTCCTCTGGGTGCTGCGGTTTCCCCCACAGTCCAAAGACGTGTGCTGTAGGTGAATTGGGTAAGCTAAATTGTTCATAGTGTATGTGTGTATGTCCTGGTCCTCCAGGTTGGGGATTGAGCGTTGTCTAACAACTCACCTCATAAAAACTAGATGTTACAAAACACCAGTATGGTGTGGCTAAATATCAACTTCGATATAAATAGCCCTGGGAGTAAGTACATGAATGTGTGTGTATGTATATAATTAATTACACATATATTTTAAAGGAAATGATATGCATTTGAAGTAAGCTTAACAATGTATTGATTGATTGATTGATTGATTGATTGATTGCTCTTGGTCTGAAGGGGAAAAATCTATTTAGCATTTTTATGCAAATGCTGTTAGTCTAGTGTCTTTGTTCAGTATACAAGAGATTCAGGTTGAAAACCCAAGCTATTATATAATTCTTATTCATTTATTTTGTAATGCATTGCATCTGGACTTGAAAGCCAATGTTCACCATGCATTTCACCAATCCATGAAAACGAGATGAGAGAGCTTTGACATTTTGATAATAACTCCTTTTGTGCTCAAACAGGGAAAAAAAAGTCACATTAGTATAAAGTGACATGAGGGTGGGCAGATAATGACAGCATTTACAGTTTCATTGGACTGACCAGACTGAAACTGTATTTTCAAACAGAATTTACTTTTGTCTTTTGAAACTTGCACGATAAAGCCACTTTGAAAACAATTGGTATGCTTAATATTTAGTCAATGAACAGTTAAAATGTCTTTTATGAGTATATGAGTATAATAAATAATAAAAATAAAATAATAAACAATAGAGTGTGTATGGATGTTTTACAGTGATGGGTTGCAGCTGGAAGGGCATCCGCTGCGTAAAACATATGCTGGATAAGTAGGTGGTTCATTCCGCTGTGGCGACCCCAGATTAATAAAGGGACTAAGCTGAAAAGAAAATGAATGAATGAATAATTGACAACAATAAAATGTCTTTTATGAGTATAGCTATGCATAGGTTTTTTAAAATAGCTCTTATGTCCAGTGTTGTGTTTGTATTTATGATTAATTTATGTAGCACCGTTGTCCTGCGAGACACGACATTTTGTTTCTCTTTATGTCCACACACGTAGTGGAATGACAATAAAGCTCGACTTGACTTGACTTAACGAAAAAAAGAGCATGAAAACGTAAAGGTTCGCTTTAGACGTGCAGCTTTGTTGGATGTATGACAATTTCAAAAGAAGCATAAAGAAAGGGTGTGACATATTGATTAGCTCCTCCTCCTTTTTAAAAAATAGCCTCCATTTTAGGTCTCTCTAGACTGTTTGTATTTAACGAGCAAATTAGAGATTTTTGATTGAATTTTGAATCATATGCGTCTAAAGATATTATAGCAGGAAGAGAAGTTAGAAGTTATAAATGATTAGAAGATAATGATTGTGACGGAGTTGATAACAAGAAGCCTTGTTAACCTTAACTATAAGCACACACAGTCGTTAATTTGTTTGAGGGGGATGGACTCAATCACAGAGGAGAACTGAGTGACAGACAATTCATTGTTGCTCCCTGAGAAAACTTATATTCACAAATAAAGGTGAGTATACATATACTGACTGCTATTTGCAGGAAAAGGAAAGACTTTTGAGAACTGAGTTTACAGAAAAAAAGCTGTGAAGTGATCATATGTCAACTGTTTTGTTGGGGTTTTATTGGTTCTTCACTTCATTGATTGTTGATTTATCAAATGTAATAGGTTTGGATTTGTTGTTTTATATAATTGTTTTGCTTATACCAAATTGCATAAATTAGAGAAGAGAAATCATTTCACACAATTGAGAGATTAGTGCAGAAAATAGATTTTTCCTTTTAATAGTTTATTTCATAAAGATTCAAAACTTTACTTATAAGGATATCCCATCTACCTGATAAAGGTTCAAGTTCTTTTTCTATCCCAGAGAAATTGAAAGAATTGAGAGTGAAACCTGTGAAAACAAGAAAGGATTATTTCAGTTATCTAACATAAACGGTATTGGATGAAAGTGGTTATACTTACCTGATATATACTTACCCGTTGAGTAAAACCGGGGTTTGAAACCCTTAAGAAAATTTATGAAACATTATTTTATTATTTTATTTTGGTATTGAGTATTTTGTACTTTCTCACATTTTTCTTTTTGTTTCTTATGATGTATTTGCCGATTAATTGAGATTTAACAACTGAATACAAGAACAATACAATCAGTTAAAACGTATTCGCTGTGTGAGAGGTTCATTATTGTTGTGACACCCTGGTTCTCTGTAGACGAATTTAGTCTTCTGATTTGACTGGTCCATGCTCAGAATCTACCTCAAGACAGTGTTATAATAGACTAAAAAACCATAATAACACCCAGAAAAACTTTAATCTTGATTTCGGAGGGACTTTAATCTTTGGTAGACCTACACTACGTGAAGTTAATGTACAGGTAAACAGAAATAGTGTTAGAGTGATGGCCCAGGTGGCACACAGGTACACATTGCTGAAGTGATATTTCTTTATGAGCGCTCAGGGGCAGTAAGTGGAAGATTACAAGTTTTAACTTTTTCGAGGACCATAAACTCTGACCTTTTTGTGCCCTTGATCAACTCTCTTGATTCAGTGTTAATCAAGAGGGACTGAGCCTGTAATAAGTGCACTGTAAAGAAACTTTCTCGGCGGCAGGGTGCCAGTGCTTGTGCCAGAACCATTGGCAATCTAAAACTGGCAGCACAGTCTCTTTATCCCTCCCTGTCCATCTAAAATAGCACAGCGCTTATAAATCTAATAGTCTGGATTGATTGCTACAGTATGAATTGTACTCATCTAATCTGGAACATTGTGTTATGCCAGAAATGTTACATCAAATTACAGTGGATGTTATCTGGATGGTTTCAATACATGGAGGGTATTTGTGAAAGATTGTGTGATGCTGAAGACTGATGATTTAATGATGGTTAAAATGCAGAAATGATAGTTTGCAGTATTAATCATTTAAAGGGTGTTTGTTCAAATGCCGTTTTGGTGGGTACAAGAGACCTCTGGATATAATATAATATAATATAATATAATATAATATAATATAGTGCGGCACGGTGGCTTAGTGGTTAGCGCTGTCACCTCACAGCAAGAAGGTCACTCGAGTCCCGGCTTCCCCCATTGTCTAAAGACATGCGCTATAGGTGAATTTAATTAACTAAATTGTCCGTAGTGTATGAGTGTCAATGTCATTCCTTCATTCATCACTGGGAAACATCCATACACTCTCATTCACACACATATTCATTCATTCATTCATTTTCATTTCGGCTTAATCCCTTTATTAATCTGGGGTCGCCACAGCGGAATGAACCGCCAACTTATCCAGCATATGTTTTACGCAGCGGATGCCCTTCCAGCTGCAACCCATCTCTGGGAAACATCCATACACACCCATTCACACACATATACTACAGACAATTTAGCTTACCCAATTCACCTATAGCGCATGTCTTTGGACTTGTGGAGGAAACCGGAGCACCCGGAGGAAAACCACACAAACACGGGGAGAAGATGCAAACTCCACACAGAAATGCCAACTGATCCAGCCAATGGTTAGAACCAGTGACCTTCTTGCTGTGAGGTGATCGTGCTACCCACTGCACCACCATGACGCCCCCAAGGTGAAATAGCTTTGATTAATTAGTAATATTTTAATTTGGGTTTTTTTCTTGTGTTTGCAGTTTGACCACACAAGATGTACGTAATCAACAAACCATAGACATCACCAATACTGCTTTAATACAACAACCAAATGTGTTCTGCATCTGGGAATAAAAGAAAATAACAAACTCCATGTTAATGTTATCTTTATTGGTAACATTAATAGAATATTATATAAATTACATTATACTGTATTGTATTCGGGAGTGACACGGTGGCTCAGTGGTTAGCACTGTCGTCTCACAGCAAGAAGGTCACTGGTTCGAGCCCCGGTGGGGTCAGTTGGCATTTCTGTGTGGAGTTTGCATGTTCTCCCTGTGTTCGTGTGGGTTTTCTTCGGGTGCTCCGGTTTCTCCCACAGTCCAAAGACATGCGCTATAGGTGAATTGAATAAACTAAATTGGCCATAGTGTGTGAATGAGTGTGTACTGGTGTTTCCCAGTACTGGGTTGCAGATGGAAGGGCATCCGCTGTGTAAAATGTATGCTGGATAAGTTGGCAGTTCATTCCGCTGTGGCAACCCCTGATGAATAAAGGTACTAAGCTGAAGGAAAATGAATTAACACATCTTTAACATAATCCTTTTTATTATGTTAAACTAAACTTAACTAAACAAAAAAATTATAATCCTTGTATTTGAAGCATTAAGGATAATTATCCTTTGCATTGGCGCCAGCACTGTAAAAAAAAAAAAAAACACATTTCAATTTTGATCGAAGCATTTGCTAACAGACATCTTACTCCCTTACATATACCATCGCTGTATATCAAGTCCCAGGTAAAGTATTGAGCCCCCTGGAGATCCTGTTTAATTAAACATCCGAACAGAAAAAAATCAATGCACAGGCCCATGAATTGCTCTATCAGAGACCCAACCATGTTTTATGAAAATCATTCACGGTGACTGGCTCCAGCACTCGACGAACCTCGTCAATTGCTTCTCAGAATATTGCTAAAATAAATTTCCATGGTCATCTTCGTCTAGTGCGGTAAAATAGCTGGAGGCAATTAAATACTCACTCAAGGGGGTAATGCATCTCTCCTGTTTAGACAGAGCGATCCTTTACCTCTGTCTCATGTAATTAGCAACAAATCACAATCTCTTAGGGTTTTCCCATGCGCTGAATTCCACTTACTTTCTCATCAGCTCTTTCAGACAGTGGAGACGAGATGTAATCAAGGCTCTCATCCACCACTGCTACCTAATTTTAACATCGCAAAAGGACTTTTTTTCCAAGAGCGACCGTTAACAGACCTTATGGGAACAGGCTGCTGGACTTTGAGCAGGTACGCCACCACAGGTGAGCCAAACGAAATATCAATTATTGGAATAATTTGTTAATATAGAACTATAATGAGTGACGTTACCAGTATGACCAAAAGTAAAACCTGTTCTCCACATCAACACTATTGTTTTCAGTCGTTTCCCAAAAGTTGGTCATCCACACTGAAATGACTGAACATGCTTTCATGTGTTGGGATTTTTCACCCAAAAATTGAAATGTACTCACTGTTTACTCTCCCTCGAACAGCCGATTCGAATGTTATCACTCGATTGAGTGGGTATTATCAGTGGTTATCAGCTGATAGATTTGGGCCAGTAGGGCCTACTACGCCTACTAGTAGGCTCAGAGAGCTGTTATCATCCATCCACATGGTTAATCAGCTATAGATCACATACGCCTGCAGCCAGAAGTTAATGAGAATTATTTATATTATTTATAACATTTTCCATTAATTGTATTTTATTAACGTCTACCCCTAACCCAACCCTAAGCCAAACCATCACAGTAATGTAAAAACAGATCTGGACTTCTCTATTAGTATAGTTGATTCACCACGAGAATTATTTATATTATTTATAAAATTTCCCATGAACTATATTTTATTAACGTCTACCCCAACCCTAAACCCAACCATTACAGTAATGTAAAACAGATCTGGTTCTGGAGCCTTCTCTATTGGTATAGCTGAATAACCATGTGGATGGATGATAACAGCCTTCTGAGGCTACTAGTAGGTGCAGAAGGCCCCTACTGGCCCATATCTATCAGCTGATAACCACTGATAATGCCTGATAAAGCTGATAACAACTGTTAACTTCTGTTCTATTTGATTTTCATACTATGGTAGTCGATGGGTGCCAGAAGAAAGAACGAAACTCATAAAGGCTTACAACTACATTACACTGTAAGACATTTTATTGTATTTTTGTGGGAACAGTTGCCAGCAATTTACCACAACTGCCCCTTTACAGTAACTTAGCTGTTAATGTGTTTTACAGAAGCAGAGCCCTACCACAATTTCATTTTACAGTAAAATAGTCTTACCGCAATTTATTTGTATGGTAAAATGTCCATTTATCACATTAAAATGTTATAGTAAGACAATTTTTACAGTATTTTTACTGTAATTTATTCACATTTTACACTGGCAGTATAAAACCTTCATTTTTTTGTATTTACTATTGAATGTGTTTTACAGTAGCGGAGCCCTGTCCTTTATCACATTTTAATTTCATAGTATGACAATTTTACAGTATTTTTACTGTAATTTATACACTGGCAGTACAAAACCTTTATTTGTTGTATTTACTAATGAATTGAAAACATTTCAAACAAGTGATGAAATTATTATTATTCATTGTTATTATATCAATTTTAAATGGTTTACAAAAGTCATTTTTATTCATAATCCATCTATTTTGAATACATTTTGTGACACAAGATTCATTCATTCATTTTCTTTTCGGCTTAGTCCCTTTATTAATCTGGGGTCGCCACAGCGGAATGAACCGCCAACTTATCCAGCATATGTTTTTATGCAGCGGATGCCCTTCCAGCTGCAAGTGATACAAGATGCAAATTAATCATCTTTATCAACTGTCTCATGTTTGTCTTCAACTACAGTAGCAGTACTTGATCACATTGATTACAGTAGAATACCGCAAATTCCTAACATGCAGTAGCTTAATGTAAAAGTTTTAGAATTATCCACAATGCAACAATATTACAGTAAAGTAGTAAAGAATGTATGTGGTATTTTATTGGGCGCTTTTGCAGTAACTGTAAAATTGCGGCAAAGTCTAGAAATGTATGGGGTAATTATATCTTATCTTTAATTTTAAATCAATTATATTTTGAATTCGATAGTTTAAAAAGTGTGAGCGTTACTTCCAAACATGGCTGCATGGTTTGACTAAAATGCAACATGAACCAAAGACATCTAAATAAACCAAAAACCTCGAGCTAAACTTTTTTTTTTCTTCACATTTGTGATTGTGCTCGTTATTTTTGAATGTAGGCATCAAAGTCTCTCTTCATTTGTGCGTAATGGAAGAATTCCTGCTGCTGTTTTGTCTCATTTACACATTTTATAAGCTCGTCACAAGTTACTGTTGAAAAGCACACTGCATTTTTATGGATGTTCAGTGGTATATTTAGGTTCATTGTTCTGAACCAAATGCATAATATTCATTTCTGGAAAAGAAAAGAAAAGAAAA
>CAIGQW010001850.1:526931-538400 GCA_903798125.1 Danio choprae | reverse complement strand
CCATGTAATTAATAAACCATTGGTGCAGGCTTTTTCATATTATTGTCAATATCGGCCGATAAATATTGATGGCTGATACATCAGAGCATTGGCTGATCATTTTTGGTGGCCGATACATCAGTGCATTCCTAGATTTTATTATAGCTTATTTTCTCAATGTAATTAATAAACCATTGGTTCAGGCCTTTTTCATATTATTGTCAATATTCTTATAGCTTTAAATTAATTCAATATCAGCCAATAAATATAGGTGGCTGATATATTAGTGTATCCATATTTTTTAGTATAGCTAATATTTTTCCATGTAATTAATAAATCATTGGTACAGGCCTTTTTTTCCATATTAGTGTCAATATTCTGACATCTTTAAATTAATTCAGTATCGGCCGATAAATATTGATGGCCGATACATCAGTGCATCTGTAGTTACTATTATTATAGCTCATTTCCTCCATGCAATTAATAAACCATTGGTAGCTGCTTTTTATATATTATTACCGATATGCCAATAGCTTTAAATGATTCCAATACTGGCCGATAAATATCGATGGCCGATACATTAGTGCATCATTTTTGAAGGCATCAGTTTGAGTTATATTAGTTTTAAGGTCTGACAAATAAAAACATTAGCAGTATATTTGCTAATTTTATTGAATGTTTATCTATATGCAGTTTCATATACGATTACATCAATTAGTAATCAGTTGATTTCATCTTTCATCTGACTTCATCACAGATGACATGAGCAATTGAAGCGCTGGATCTGCCAGAAGCATCCAGTATTCTGGTATGCCGCTCAGCATTTATAGTATGTTGACTGTTGGGTGAGCAGGGCTGTGTTTGTATGACTAGACCCATCCTCATTATAGATCTATGATCCATAGTGGAAGATGTCTGGAAGACACTTTAAACACATGAATGAACTGCAGCAGCAATATTCAAAAAAGGACAACACGATGTACATCACAAAGGCCTTCGCAAATGTATCTGTGTAAATACATTAATTTGTTTGTGTATTTGCGTCTGCTTGTTAGAGAACATCCAAGTTTCAATACATTCACATTTGTGCCATTTGCATTGCTTTGTTCGGTGGGCTTGCGTGGGTGGATGCATAAAGAGGCTGCTCATGCATTCACAAACGTATATCTAACTGATTTCTTACCAGCCTCTTTACGGCACACATACTTTTGCAGACTCACGGCGAGGTTTTAGTGCAGATGGTGAGGTGCATTATCATGCGAGGGAAATGCGAGCAATTGCACTTTATTGCAGAGCAGATGCTGACTGCATGGAAGTGGTATATCGCTAACGGAATGGTAGATTGCCTCTTTTCATTGATGACAGTAGAAACATCTGCGGGACAGGGTTTTTAGGGTTTTAGAGACGTGATATAAAATCACTCTGCCAGAGATAAGAGATTGAAGGCCTATTTGAAGCATGAACAGATGACAACAAAGTCTAATTACAGTTTGGATTAATCTGAGATTTTCAAAAAGACCAACGTAAATCCACTAATTTGAAGGGACTTTTAAAGGGAAAGCAAAGGCGAAATGACGTGATCGAGCAAGGCTCTGCATCAAAGCAGGTGTGACCTCTGTCGTTCATCCATAACTCAGCTACGTTTATCTTTTAATGGAGCCTTTTGACCTATTGATCTGAGAGACACATGTAGCGACTCCTCTCAATCAATGAGTCTGGCTGTAATATTGAGTTTTTAGAAAAAGAAAGGAAAGGAAACGACACTGCTTTTAAATGGATTGTTCACCCTAAAACGTTAAATTTGCGTCATTTAGTGACTTATTTGAATCTGAGTTCATACAATACAATACAATAGTTTAAGTATCCATTAATACACTGATATTTAACAATATGATTCATGAAAAACAAAAAGAGGGTGGCATGGTGGCTCAGTCGCCTCACAGCAAGAAGGTCGCTGGTTCGAGTCGCGGCTGGGTCAGTTGGCATTTCTGTGTGGAGTTTGCATGTTCTCCTCGTGTTCGCATGGGTTTCCTCTGGGTGCTCCGGTTTCCCCCACGGTCCAAAGACATGTGCTATGGGTGAATTGAATAAACTAAAGTGGCCGTAGTGTATGAGTGTGTATATGAATGTAAGAGTGTAAAGGTGTTTCCCAGTAATGGGTTGCGGCTGGAAGGGCATCCGGTGCTTAAAACATATGCTGGAATAGTTGTCGGTTCATTCCGCTGTGGCAACCTCTAAAATAGAGACTAAGACGAAGGAAAATGAATGAATGAATGAAAAACAAAATGAGTTAATGAAAATAAAGCTGTTCATTGTTAGTTCGTGTTAACTCCCAGTCCATTAACTAATGTTAACAAGCACAACTTTAGACTTGAATTGTGCTTTAGTATATTTTAAACTATGATTAACAAATGCTGAACAAGTATTGTATCATTACCGTATTGATCATTATTGTAAAGAGTGATCAGTGTTAGATGATATGGATAAACTAAATAGACAAATGTGTATATTCAAAGTGAAATATTTTGTATTGATTTATTTACTCGAATCAAGTCAATTTCAATCTAACAAAATAATAATATTATAGTAAATAGCAAATCCAGCAGATTTACTACATTTAAAGCATATTGGCTACAAATGAGTTATATACTTTCACTTAAAATGACTATAATGCAGGTGTCTTCCATGTACTACTTTGTCCATCAACACTTATTATATGCTTATAAGTAAAACATTATTTTGTCAAATACTTTTGATTGAAGACAGAGATTCAAAAAAAAGTATTTACAATTTTACATATTTTGTTTACATTACAGAATTAGAATTGATAGATTGTTCATTAATGTCCTGCAGCAGGCACTGGTTAGATTTAGGTTAGATTTAGGTTGTGATGTCGGGTGACCAAAATTCAGTGTCTAGTTAATGTCTAAGGACAACGTTATTTTGATGTCCAATAATGAAGTCAAATGACGTTGATATTTGGTTGATTTTTGTGTTGGAAAGTGACCATAATCCAACTTCAAGCCAACATCTTAAATCAACGTCATATTGACGTCAAATACTGACATTTATTCGTCAGATATGGCAACCAAAATCCAACGTCTGATAGATGTCATAGTGGTAGCATTTACACAAGGCAAGCTGTAACATCATTAGATGTTGATATTTGGTTGAGTGTGTTTGCGGGGGTTTCCCCCCGTGTTTGCGGGGGTTTCCTCCGGGTGCTCCGGTTTCCCCCACAGCCCAAAGATGTGCGGTATAGGTTAATTGAATAAACTAAATTGGCAGTAGTGTATGTGTGTGAATGAAAGTGTATGGATGTTTCCCAGTACTGGGTTGCAGCTGGAAGGGCATCCACTGTGTAAAACATATGCTGGAATAGTTGTCGGTTCATTCTGATGTGGCAACCCCTGATGAATAAAGGGACTAAGCCGAAGGAAAATGTAAAAGAGATGTAAAGAAATGGGTATCCAACACCATTGTATTGTACCATCCAGCTCTCCACTGAGTGATCACTGTTGTTAACAAATGACTGCTACACTTTCAGTTGATCTAGGAGAACATTAGTTCATTCACCGCGCTACACATCCAATGATTGCAGTATATTATGTGGAGTGAGATTGCATTTTATCATTTATTTAGTCAGCTCTGGCACAAAACAGACTAATACACTTATATTCTAAATCATTTTGAGCCATTTTCTCATGTACTTTTATTACTGAGCATCTGTCAAAACATAAATAAACAAGGACACGGGCTAGTTGTAAACTACAAAGTAATAATAATAATAATAATAATAATAATAATAATAATAATAGTAATAATATATATATATGTATGTATATATGTATGTATGTGTATATATATATCATTATCGGTCAATAAATGCTTACTTTTAATGCCTACATTATTCTACCAAAAAAAAAAAAGTTAGTCCAAAACATTAAAGATTAAATATGATGGATTCTTTCAGCTGGTTGCACCACACTTCAATTTTTAAATTTTAATTCATAATTTTATGATTTTGTTTTGTTTTCATTCATTCATTCATTTTCTTTTCAGCTTAGTCACTTTATTAATCTGGGGTCGCCACAGCGGAATGAACTGCCAACTTATCCAGCATATGTTTTACACAGTGGATGCCCTTCCAGATGCAACCCATCACTGGGAAACATCCATACACACTCATTCACACACATACAGTACACTACGAACAATTTAGCTTACCCAATTCACCTATAGCGCATGTCTTTGGACTTGTGGGGGAAACCCGGAGCACCCGGAGAAAACCCACGCAAACACGGGGAGAACATGCAAACTCTAGACAGAACTGGCAACTGACCCAGCCGAGGCTCGAACCAGCGACTTTCTTGCTGTGAGGCGATCATGCTACCCACTGCGCCACTGTGACGCCCTTTATTGTTTTCTGCGGTTAATATTTTAAATATTAAAAACAACTTTAAAACAACTTCTTCTGTATTTGTTTGAATTTTGTTTTCGTATTCAGGTTTAAAAAATCATATAAAGATTTTAATTGGTCAATCAAGTACTTCACTGTCAAATTTAGTATACAATTATAAGAAAAAAATTACTTTTGCACTAATATATTTGCTAAAATAGGGAATAAACCTGTAACATATGTACAAGTTTGAAATTCCATAGCACACTAAGTTAAATTAAAATCTCGGCAACTTTTTTTTCTCTATTTTTTCATCATTTTATGTGAAACTGGACTTTTTTTATTCAATGTGTGGTTTGGGAAATCACATCTGACGTCTGGATAAAGCAATATCCTGCGGAGTGGGACAACTGACACAGCAATATAAGTGAAGAATCTTCAAGTGCTGAGGGACTCGTGTGTCTGTTTCTCTCTCTATCCACTGATGGATGTCGTGACCGGATGACACCCAATGTGACCCCATCAGTTCTCTCCCAGCCAAACTCCACCCTCAGCCGCCACTCTATCAAGTGCAGACCCCTCCATTTGTCGACTGAGCTTTTTTGAGCCCAATTGCTGCTATCAGCCGCTGTCTGTGGTGCTGATACTGTCGGGCAGAAATTGAGAATAACAATCATAATCGCTAGTGCATAATCGCATCCATCCAGCATGGAATGTCAGCAGACGAATATCATTAGTATCATGTCACAACAAATCATCTTCTTTCAACACCAGGGAACAGGGTATAAATAAGAAAGGTCATCGACTGTAATTGGAAATGCCTCCTATTGGAGATCGGATCCCCACTTCTCTGGATAGAGAGACCACGCTGTAAGTCATAAGGGCAGATCTCAAGAAGTGAGAACTGCAATTAAACATCTTTCTACTGAGTCTGACTGGTGACAGGAGTGTGTATTCCAGAATATTTTCTCAAGTCACCAGAACCTAGTTAGCATAGAGTAGCAACAAACCATTAAGCACAGGACACAACAAACCAATGTCAAAGAACTGAAAACCAACCTCTTATTGGCTGCAACTCTTCCGTCTGGACCATAAAGATGGACGACTATTACCAAAAAGATGGACGACTATAGCCTATTGAAATGAGCATGTGAATTATGTGTGAGACGATGTATCTTTCCATACCCACAGTGGCAGTATCTGTGTTATGAATCCACAAAGTAAAACCAGAACTAGTGCTGCGCACATACAAGCTCTAAACAATAGCAGCATTTACATACCACGTTCACAGTACTTCTCACTAACCACAGAGGGATTCGCTTGTGAAAATATGTCTGATAATCTGATAATCCATATCGTTTGCAAATACTCATGTGACAAAAAGACTGCTGGATTCTCTGTGGTTCCTCATGACTTGCTTCGTTTGCTTAGTTTCATCATTTTTTGTTGGTTTAGTATCACACAGTTGTTCTTCAAATGCTCTGATTCATAGCTGAATATCCAATCAGAAAGCTCTCTTTTAGGTGGGGCCAATGCCAATTCTACATTCTAAGGCCATGTCCACACATACTTGGGTATTATTTTGAGTTTTTCCTCCTTTGTTTAAAACAAAAATGCCCTATCAAGATCTGTGCTGTCAAGAGAATGCCAAAACAACAGGTGGCGATATACTCCAAACCGTAAAGTCATGTAGACCAATCAGATGTCCAAAAAAGGCATTATTATCAGTTCCAAATGTCTGTCAACTTACCGGGCCGTACTGGCCATTGTACAGACACGTGTCTGTAAACAACAGAGATTGTGACTACAATCTGATGTCACATAAAGGATAACTCACCCTGACAGGTGTTTTCAGAAAGTTTCGGTTTCATAGACCCAATACTGTGCTTACATGTGGAAGATCAACCGAACCGCATAGAAAAAGCAGCATTTTTAAAAAATATCCATGTGGACAGGGACTGAATCTGGCAAACTCCCTTGGAGCCCAACAAGAGATGACATGTGGAACACACCAAACAAACTAGCCTGACAGATTTTCACCAACATATCGATGCTGTCCAATGACTAACCATTGACTTGGTGTGTCCCAGCAACTTTAATGTAAGTGTAGGACATTCAGTTTAATAAAATGGCATATATAATATTCCTGGTGACAAGGTGGCTCAGTGGTTAGCACTGTCACCTCACAGCAAGAAGGTTGCTGGTTCGAGTCCCGGCAGGGTCGATTGGCATGTCTGTGTGGAGTTTGCATGTTCTCTCCATGTTCACGTGGGTTTCCTCCGATGTGGTTTACGTGAATTGGATGAACTAAAGTGGCCGTAGTGTATGAGTTTGTGTGTGAATGTGAGAGTGTATGCGTGTTTCCCAGTACTAGGTTGCGGCTGGAAGGGCATCCGCTGTGTAAAACATATGGTGAATAGTTGGCAGTTCATTTCGCTGTGGTGACCCCTGATAAATAAAGGACTAAGCCAAAGGAAAATGAATGAATGAATGAATAATATTCCACACACGTATATATACTATTGTTATACATAGTTTTTTTTTGTTTTGTTTTGTTTTTTGCAACTATTTGGCCTAGTTTCACAAACAGGGCTTAAACTAAACCGGGATTCAATTATGAGTTCAATAAGGACATTTAAGTCAATTGTATAAATGTGACTTATAAAAATGTTACAGGTGTCCATCTTGAGACAAAACACACTTATATATTTTCAGATCAGTTCATGCAATTTGACTGCTAACAATGTTTGTTTCCAGTTCTCCAGGTGCACTTAGCAATTTTTTAAAATGTATTTTTTTTGCCATTACAAGTTAGTATTCGATGCTGACATTGCCATGCACATGCAATGACATGCAGCTACTGGAACACAGTGTGTGAGTTTTCCAACCGCCACTGCATACAAAGAATTTCCCTACCTCTGCTGCTGTTTATTTGATAGGTAAGACAGTAAAGTGGCATCAGACCGCAGGAGAAAGAGAAAAGGTGACAAGACACATGGCAGGCTTGAATCTGCGGGGTTTGCTCTGGAAATATTTTGGAAATACAATCTCATGCATATCGTCTAAGTCATTTACATTCTTGTAAAGTTATTTTTATTGCATCTACCCTGACTATCATCATTAAAATCCTTACTTTTAAGGGATATTTCCCACAAAACTTAAAATTAAGTCATTGCTTACTGACTAATTCTCGTTCCAAACCCATTTGAATTTCTTTCTTTGGTTGAACACAAAATAGGATAATGTGAAGAAACCAGTAATCATTGATTTCCATAGTATTTGAATTTCCTACTACAGAAGTCATTGGTTAAAGTGTTTCTTCTTCAAAATGCTGTATTTAATGCTCAACAGAATAAAGAAACTCAAAGTTTAGAAGTAGATGGTGAGTGGATTTAAAATTTTGGGCGAACTATCCAATTACATGTAGTGGGGTTGGATGATGGTAGTGCTGATCTCCATTCATTGCAGCTTTCTGCCTCAGTATTAAGGCTGATTTATACTTCTGGGTCAAGCACACGCGTATGATCTGGTGAAGCCTTCACGCAGTTTTATACCCTTCGTCGTGGCTGACGCCGTCGTTAATGCGTACCTCTCAAAAATGTAACTACACCTCACAATGATGCATAGCGCAAGCACTGTGATTGGTCGGCTTAGTAGCGGTGACGAGTGTGGGCGGCACTGAGAGCCACCAGCCCAATGGAGTGAGTGTTTTCAAGTATGGAGTCTCGTGAAGAAGCTCCAAATAGAAACTTTTGTTTTCTGTTTACCTTATGATTAAAGTTGTTGCATGCCCACTGGTTCCCGCCTCCTAATGAGCGAGTTTTAGCTACTTGTACATTAAGGTAGCATTCAGAAAAAAACTAAACACCTGTGAAAAAACTTGACGCAGAGGAACATAAAACTGCCAGCTAGCGTTTCGGAAGTGTTATTGCAGAGCAGCACAAACAGCATGCAGAAGTATAAATACGTTACAACGCGCAAGACATGGTCACGGCAATCACTCAACGCAGAAGTATAAATCAGCCTTTAGTCTTCAAGGGAATAATTTTTTTAAGTTAATTCCTTTTCCCCATGGGATTTGACACATCAGTCCACCCTTTAAGGATAAAGAATCTACTTGGAGGCACCATGAAGCCCTTGATGAGTGACTTTAATCAATAGTTTCTCAGGAGTGAAGGTAAAGGCACTCTTCCAAAGATATATAGCATATTAGACTCTCCAACAACTTCAGCTGGAAGTGCTGTCTTCTTCAGCTCGCAATGCTGACACGTCAATCCACCCATTCCCTCGCGGTCCGACCCATTTGTCCTGGTATAATCCATTATGGTTCAGACAGTACTGACAACGCCTGCTTTGCTTAGACTTTGGGGCCTTTCCAGCTCGACCAAAAGAGTCGGGACAGACGTATTTACCGTCCTAATACCTCTATAAATGTGCCATGATTGATTCGTCCTGGATTATTCTTGTGTCAGGGCACATCTGAAAGGCCCTATAATGAGACACATACGTCCCTCCACAGCTGCAACTCGATCACAAGTGATAAACGAGACACATGCCGAGGGATCTGTGACAAGTATTGTGGAAGAGAACGGAGTGGGGATGGAAGTGCGAGAAAGAAACCTAATTTCTTTTCAAAGTGTGTTTTCCCTCTTGTCTCGCGGAGCTAGAATGAATGGGTCGGTCAGTCACTCCAGGTAGTGTTTGTGAGAGCTCAAGGCGACACAGAAATTGGTTTCTTACCTGGTGTTGGCGAGCTGTGAATTGAGAGAGCAAGGAGTCTTCCCTGCGGAGAGCACTACTGTGACCCGTACTGACCTGTTTTTTTGAATTTCTTCTTTCTTTTGCTTTCTACAGACAAATTAAACAAACAAATGCAAGTTTGGTTCACAGGAAGCAGTTCCAAACTGTGCAGAGTTAATGGCGAATCGCCCAAGGTTTTGTCTAGGCTCCATCAGACTCCCGTATTGATTTCCGCAGATGACTTCATCCTGGGATCAACAATAGACGGTGTCTTTGAGTGCTCTTTGACTGTACCCAGCGCCGTTGTAATGTTGATCAATAATAAAAATGATATGCACTTAGACTGATGTTGTGCAATGCAACAATTAGACAGCACAATCCCCATTACCAGACACTCCGAATCTCTGAAATGCAAACATAAACAAGTGCTCCTAAATGGCTCGGCTGTCTTTTCTGATTGCATTGAGAATAAGTGGAAACTGTGCTCATGAATTTTCAACTTAATCATTTATGAATGTGTCAAGAGTTTGAGTCCTTTAATGAAAAAGTGGCAAAACTGTTAGAACACTCCCTCACTGAACATGCAACTACATCTGATGAATATTTCATGCGGACCGAAATGTATGGCGGACGGAAATGAAGATTGCTTCAAAAGCAGCACTCATTTACACCAGGGATTGCAATTATTTATTTGTTTATTTTTAACACCTAAAAAAGTGAATCAGAGGCTTGTTGAAATGTAATAAGTCTCATGCCCCCCAGAGAGAGGTTACGACTGATGGATGTACAAACACTTTGACTCAAGAAGAAAAACATATATTTTTTAATCAATTAATGGAGTAAGATCAGTGGTGTAGCACAAATCTGTGATCCTCCTGACACGAATCGCAATCGCTCTGCATTCTGGAATACAAATTGCGGTTTGACTAAACAAATGCTTCCAGTTTTACCTAGGCTCCTTCGGGTAAAATTAGGGGTGCAGGGACCCACTGAGATCTGCAAGAGGGATGAATCAGGGTCCACAGTACTTATCATATTCAACTTTTAACACAACTATTGTTTAATATTTATTAATTAACAATTAATAGCACGTCATACAAATACAATTGCTGCTTGTACTTGGTGTTTGATGCAGTAAAAAAGTTGTATATCACACTTTGATTATTATTAAATCCCACCATACTACAAAGACTAACATTGTGTCCTAACTAACACATTTTAGTTGACTTTGTTTGATGTAAAAATGCAGTAATTTGTTTTGTTTTGCATACTGTATGAGTACTACTTTGTCAAGCTTATTTCTAGCTCTAATATGCAATCCTTAATCATTTAGTAGTACATTATTAAATTCAGTGGGGGTTTTTTTTATGTCTGATTTCCCATTGTTATTATTCTACTTTATTATTATTACTGTAAGCACTCCCTCTTCTGCTATGGATGGATCTAAAAGGGTTTCTATTACATTCATTCATTCATTTTCTTTTCGGCTTAGTCCCTTTATTAATCTGGGGTCGCCACAGCGGAATGAACCGCCAACTTATCCAGCATATGTTGTACACAGCGGATGCCTTTCCAGCTGCAACCCATCACTGGGTGATGAACTTCCATACACACTCATTCACACACATACACTACGGACAATTTAGCTTAGCCAATTCACCTATACCACATGTTTTTGGACTTGTGGGGGAAACCGGAGCACCCGGAGGAAACCCATGCAAACACGGGGAGAACATGCAAACTCCACACAGAAATGCCAACTGACCCAGCCGAGGCTCGAACCAGCGACCTTCTTGCTGTGAGGCGAATGTGCTACCCACTGTGCCACCATGCTGCCCGTTTCTATTACAGTATGTCTGTATTTTTGGAAAGGATAGATCTTTAAGATGCCTTTATACTGCTTTATTTACAAAGTAATATCTGCAGTTGTTGATGTAATGGTGGTCTTTCTGTTGAATGCTTGTACAGTATATTGGCTTGGGTGCTATTGTTAGCTGGACGACTTAAGCACTTCATTTACTGGAATACTTTAAGGTTTTAAAGTAGTCAGTTTTAAAAAGTGAATCAGATTACTGTGCAAGTAAATAAAGCTGAGGAATTTACATATAGTCATTCAGCAGACACTTTGTTCAAAGCGGCTTACAACTGAGGAGGCATTCAGCGATTCAACAAGAAGAGGCAAAACACACAAGTGGTTTAGGTGGTTTGTCAAGCCAACTCACTTGTGTGAAGCACACTTCATAAATGCACAATGGCTTTTTTATATGAAATATTGAGTGATTGTACAAAAGTGTCTGGTGAAGAAAACTGGTGCAAGTGTCAGGTTAAAATACCAGAGACATGAAAGAGTG
>CAIGQW010001850.1:511725-523847 GCA_903798125.1 Danio choprae | reverse complement strand
TGATTGATTGATTGATTGATTGATTGATTGATTGATTGATTGATTGAAGGTCAATATTATTAACTTTAAAACTTTTTTTCAATTGGTTACAGAACAAACCACTGTTTTCCAATGACTTGCCAAATCAACTGAACTTGCTTATAGTTAACCTAATTAACCTAGTTAAGTCTTTAAATTGCACTTAAACTAAGCTGAACACTAGTATCTTGTAAAATAATAGTCAGGTAGTATGTACTGTCATTAACAAAACAACAGAAATTAGTTATTATTATTAAGTTATTAAAACTATTATATTTCAAAATGTGTAAAAAATGTAATAAATATATATGCTGAATCCATTGTGTAAATGCTCTAATTGCAGGTAGGCCTGATTCAGTTTCTCCAAGTACAAAATATATCATTAAGCAGAAGAATAAATGATCTTTTATTACCTTATAGAAAATGTTTTTCAAATTGCATAAAAATGTTCCTCATAATTCCTAGCCCTTCTTTTGACAGTCGTTTGATCGTGTTGAATCTAATTAACACTAATTAGCTGAACATATGCGAAAATACTAGCGAATCTTCACCTGACGCCGCACTTATAAATGAACCAAGTAATTCTAAATGGCTCCTGGTTTTCTTTATGTTCATGCCACATTAATTAAGAATTCATAATTATGTATAATGGCTTTAAAACTACAGGTTACTAAAGCTTTAAACCTTTTTTCTAACTCAAGAGTTCATCAGAGAAGAAAAAAATCTACCAATAATGGAACGTTTTGTTCTGATTCACATACATAGCTACTGTATGACTTCAGAAAACACTGACTGTATTAGAAAAGTACTTTTAGAGTGCCCTTTAATTTTTTTTGTAGAAAAAGAGCAGCTTAAACATTCTGCATAACATCTCCAAAAGTTTTAAAACAATGATGATGTGTTGATTTTTGGCTTGACTCTCACAGTAACTTTTTAGCTCCTTATATAACTGTATATCAATTTCCATTATAGTGCAAAAGTTGTACACACACACACACACACTAACATACATGCGTGCCCATATGTTGGAATGACTCATTCCTGCAATCCTGTCTAAGATCAGTTCCAGCTCAGGAGAGATTGATTAATATTGCTCATAAATCCATAAAGTGCTGACTGCAGATCCCCACAGCTGCCGGCAGAAACGTGCTTTCTACGCTCATCATCAAGACGCGTGTTTGGGAAAAAAGTTAATGAATATGTCGTTAGGAAGCACCAGTGATTGATGCGGGTGTAACAAACATGTCGGGGTGTGTTACTTTTTATATTTTGCTCTGTTGAGTCTATCCTGCTCAGAAACTCGGCTGATTCATAAATGGCAGTCAATATGCAAATGACGAAATATCCATCAGGTTTTTTTTTTTTTTTAAGAGAATGTCACGTACTACGAAACGCGTGTCAAGAGTTGGTTTTAAATTCTGCAGTAAATGAAAGACGGGGCTTTTTAAATGCTATTTTGCCCATATGTACAGCTAATGAGATGCATATTCTCTTGTGGAAATGAGCTGTTATGTGAGGACCATTGAAATATTGAAAATTAATTCACACCCTGGTGTAACAGCCATGTTCTTGACGCATTCTCACCTTGGGCTGTGCATTAATTTTCAATAATTCAAAAGTGTGTCGTCCAATATTCCTTACATAACTTCATTTTGATACAAAAGATTGTAAGAAGCCCAAATATGTTGTGTGTATGTGTTTGTGTGTATATATACATATTTGAGGAAAATATTATTACCCCTCTAAATATTTAATAAGTGCTGTGTAACGTAAGAACACATTTTAAGACATAATACTTTTAATAATTTCTATTAACTGTGTTGTGATATATTTGCTATGGTGACAGTACAAAATACTTTACTAGTTATTTTGCGAGATACCAGTATTTAGCTTAAAGTCAATATCTGGGTCATTATCACTATAAAAGTTTGAGATTTTGAATTAAACCACATAGCTGTTGCATTAATTAGACCTTAGGCTGTAAGAAATTAATGTTGGTCAAGCTCCAGCACTTTAAATAAACTGCAAGCAGACAAACAGTAAACAAACCTCAAATTGTGTCAACCCTTTCTTGGACAAATTCAAAGTAGTATACGTATATTCTCATTGCAGTGCAGAAAGGTAATGTGTCCCTTTACCAACCCAACTTTTTTAGATTATGGAAAAAGTCTATTTATAATAATGAAATAATGGACAAAACATTTATTTCCCAATAAAATATGCAATCGTTGCACATTATTTTCAAAATAAAACTCAACATCTAAAATATTTTGTCAAACTTTCGAACAATATTAACTGGCCCTTATTGGTTAATTAAGAAATCACACAAGATTTTTTGCTGTGTTTTTATATAATTTGTTTATTTTCATAAAAGTTGAACATGACGGTGGAAAACAAGATGACAGGGTGGACAAAGGCTTAATTTAGTGGACTAAACATTCGAAAAACAACAGGTACAGCAAGAAATATTAAAGGGTTAATATAAAAGGGCTATAAAAGTTTTCAAGAATTCAACTTCTGTTTTCACTAATTACTGCAAACCACTGAGCCACCATGCTGCCTCTTCTGTTATCAATTAGGTTTTATCAATATGCAAATTAATGGCAAAATAAACCATTATTGTCCTTCAAATTAAACTAAATTTGCTAATGAATGCAAATCTTTACATTGTACTGGAGGAGCTTGGCTCAGGCTGATTTTGAGGAGTTTCAGGAATAATAGCTGATATCTCTGACTGTAACAAAGCACTTTGCATTTGGCCTTTCTCCATTTGTTTCTTTTTTTGTCTTTTCTCTCTCGCTCAAGTTAAACACCTTAATAATACTGTGTTTTTCAGAATAAAGTAAATAAATTGATTACAGATGTTTACATAAATGTACAAATACTTAGGGCTGTATTTTTATTTCAAACTGTCAATGAGCTCCATTATATAGACTTTAAAAGGATATACTTTATATAGACTGAGACAGATATTGCCAAAAGGTTTGTATTGTCCAGTCATGTATTGCATCTACTGGTGTAGTATGTGTGTAGGTGTTATAACATAAAAAAACATTAACTAATTAACAATAAAATATTAAATGAATAAATAAAGTAGGGCCTCACGGTGGCACAGTGGGTAGCACGTTCGCTTCACAGCAAGAAGGTCGCTGGTTCGAGCCTCGGCTGGGTCAGTTGGCGTTTCTGTGTGGAGTTTGCATGTTCTCCCCGTGTTGGCGTGGGTTTCCTCCGGGTGCTCCGGTTTCCCCCACAAGTCCAAAGACATGCGGTATAGGTGCATTGGGTAAGCTAAAATTGTCCGTAGTGTATGAGTGTGAATGAGAGCGTATGGATGTTGTAAGTGATGGGTTGCAGCTGGAAGGGCATCCGCTGCGTAAAACATATGCTGGATAAGTTGGCGGTTCATTCCGCTGTGGCGACCCCAGATTAATAAAGGGACTAAGCCGAAATGAAAATGAATGAATGAATAAATAAAGTGTCAATAACAATGTATATGTCCATGTTGTACCTGCAGCTGGTAAAGTGTTTCCCTATTTCAAGAGTTCACACTTAGCTGATGATTGATAATAAAGCGTATTTGACCTGCTGTCCCACGAGAGAGCCCTGAGCTCAGAATACTCTTGAGCCCGGGGCTCCCTCCCGTTTGAAGGGCGAGAGGGGAGTTTGAGTGCAGGTAGGTCTTCAGAACTCCCCTGGTTGTGAACGTGCTTGAGATATGTCTTAAGATGTTATTTTTTCAATTACTTATGGTGGATGTCTTTGGATGGTGGGAGGAAACCGGGAAGCCCAGGGAAAACCCACGCGAGCACGGGGAGAACAGGCAAACTTCGCACAGAAACGCCGACCCGCCTGGTGAGGGGCAAAACCGGTGGTGTTCTTGCTGTGAGGCAACAGTGCTAACCACTGGGCTGCCGTGCCGCCCAGTCAGGAGAAAGGAAGGAGTAGGGGTGGAAGGGGGATTCTTCAAGACGAAGATGACTAGAGTGGAAAACTCTGGTTAATTGTAGTGTGTCGGTATTCGTCTGATTGGTGCAATAAACGGAGCTGATGCGATGCCAGCCGTGTTCAATCCTAAGCACGTGATCCTCTCGAAATTAGTTTATAAATAAACCACACTTAAGCTGTTTGTACACAGTTTAAAAGCTATATTTTTGGTTTCTGATTTTTTTTTATATTAATTAATATTTCACTATGACAGGGTGGACATGTTAAGCTTGACAACATTCAGTTTCATACACAATATGAGGAAAAATAGGAAACATAAGTGTAGATACTTACTGTGTGCAAAGCAGATGTTTTAACCTCCTCTGAAGAAAGGCAAAATGCACATGGGGATACCAGTGAGTACATCAGAGGGTTTCTTAAAGGGGCATTTACCACATCATGACAGGGTGGACAGCAATTTCAAGGACACGTGCAAAATGATTAATAATATTATGAAAATTACTTATTTTATCGAATAACTTGTTAAAGTCAATAAGAATATTTAAAAATCTTTTTAATTGTATCTAATTTACCTACTTTTTAGACTCACTGAAGTTGGCTGAGCAGTGTGTGGGGCATGGCAAAATCACATCCATTCAATGAAAGAATATGGCAAAAATTGACAAAAACATATTTCAAAACACGTATAATTCTACCTGCATGTGTGTAAAGGTTTAACCAATTGCGTAAAAACATCAGAATTTTATTATTTCACGTTATGTTCATATAGGACTGATTCAACCTTGTGGGACATCAAAGGCACTTTATAGTGATAATGACCTTCATTGATTGATTGATTGTTAGGGGGTTGAGTCATATGTCATTTTGGTTGTATTTGTTTATCTACTGATGGGGGCAACACATTGGCTCAGTGGTTAGCACTGTCACCTCACAACAGGAAGGTTGCAAAATGAATGTATGAATGTCCATAAATGTTTGTACAAGCCCTCTGTGTGTAGCATATATTTACATTATGCTGGTATATATATATATATATATATATATATATATTTATATAGATATATATATATATATATATATATATATATATTCTGCTGGATTGATGTTGTAAGTAGACCATGGAACGTGGCTGTTTAATCTCTCTCTTTGAAGAGATTCGTGTCTCCTAATGAAGGTGGAGTATTTGTGAACCTCAGTGAGCCACAGCTGTTCAAGCAGCGACCGGATTAACTCCTTCTCTGACTACTGATGCTTTCCATTAGGAATTTAGAAGCCGCGACTTTGTCATCAGTCTATATTAGTCTTGGTTGCTGATTTTTCCCCATGACTCTGAAGAGAAGTATGCTGATGTTCTGACACGGTTGGAGTCATCAGTTAGGACGGGAGATTAATCAAACTGCAAACATTTGTAGTTCCCTCTGAACACATCGGATTAGTTCCAACAACTCAAACATCCTTACGTTATATAATTTTTCTTTGTTCAAATAAATCTCTCCCGTGCAATTCAGTGATTAGCCCACTTGCCAAACATTGGGGCAAATATCCTTAAACAACAATAAAAACCTCCGCAATAACAAGAAAGCTTCTGGTATTTTGTGCATTCAAAAGACAACAACTGAGGTGTTTTCTATTCGCTGAGCTTCCCCTTAAAAAAAATCTTTCAGAGCAATAAAGACATGCCAAGGTGCCGTAGAAGGTGTCTAAATGTAAATTCTCACTTTGTCTTGTCTAGGTAACCATAAGTCAAAAGAAGTAATAAGCAGGTTTAAACACATATGCATTTAAACTGTGCGATTACCTGTTTACTGACTGACCACACAAGCATCTTTACCATAACAAGACAGCATTTCTGAGCCACCTTGGCATCTTCATAGACAACTGTATTCTATGTTAGCATCCTAATGGAATCAAGCCTTGTAAGTAAATGATTTTACAAATAAAATACGTTTAATACAATTTCAGATTAACCATAGCTTAGGTGTTAGCATACTAAAACCATTGTATTGTGAATAATGACTTCCCATAACTACAGAGTTATGTGAGGATACTGTTCTCTAATCAAACTGTTGTGGTAAAAAAAAAGAGTCATATTCATTATGATTCAAAGCAGTGCAAGCTATTGGTCATTTAAAGTGTAGCCGCTCTTCACTTTGTCAAATCACATCCCCCCCGCTCTTCACTTCGCGATCGTCACGTACCACCCCCCATCTTCATTTCGCGATTGTCCCCCCCAATCTATCCCCCCTCCCGCTCTTCATTTGGTAATTGTCAACTACATTAAAGAATGCCGAAATGGCATTAAAGTGGGGGCAGTTGTGGTCTTCACCATGCTTGGCCACGTCACAACTTTCACTTCATAAAAAAAAAAAAAATACCACACTTTTAATCCCTTACACACAGTTAGTGCTCTTGTGATATGAAATGGATGTTTGAGAAGCCATGTTATATACATATGTTTATACCTCCAAAGCTCTCTTTCTGAAGAGTAGAGAAAACCCTTCAGAAAGGAACCCAGGGATAATTAAAACCAAAGCTTATTGGAAATATGTATCAATGGCTACATTTTTGAAACCATGAAATATGTAGACAAGGTGATATATACTTACTTGCGTTTTTTCCCCAAATCCACTAGAAGCTGCTGTATACATTTTTGACAATCTCAAGTGTGTTACTGGGCCATGTTTTCTCATACGTGCCATTTGAACGTCATTCACGTAAATCCACCAGAGGCCGCTGTGTACATTTCTGGGAATCTCCAATCCATGAGAAACCGGCCCGCTTGTTGTGCAAATATATCCAACATTGGCTCATTCTGAAAACATAGCCCGTATACATTTCTGGAGATCGCGAATTATGTAGCCAGAGCTACGTATGGCTGCATTTCATCTTTAAAAGGAATGCTACGTGGCGGTATGACGCCATTCCTTTTCATGCTTACCAGCTGACCGCTAACCTCCATATGGACGGCTTTCCCACTGTTACCAGTTTGTCCGGTAGCTCGACATGTACATTGGCGGGGGTGACCATGACAACAGTGTTTGTGTCCAGTGAGAAACAGTTCCAGAAAGCAGGTAAGACAAAAACAAAAGCTAAAAAATAAAATAAACAAGTAAATAACAGGGTGAGAATGTGGTAAAATCTGTAAACATGGTAAAAATCAGGGGGCTTTTCTTTTTCTGGATTGCTTTTTTTTTTAAAAACAATGCAGTTGGGTTTAGGGAAGGGAAGGGTGGGTCAGTCAGCCAGTGATTGAGTCAGTAGACAGTCAGTTCACAGCAGCCTCTGGTGGATTTACGTGAGAACAACAGGGGCGAATGGCACTCGCGAGAGAAATTTGAGATCTAAAAAAGCGTACACAGCGGCCTCTGGTGGATTCGCGAAGACAAAAACTGTAAAAAACATAGCTCCTGGGACGTATATGGCTCTCTCCAGAAATGTATATGGGGAACGTAATCAGAATGAGCCTGGGTTGCATAAATCAGCTTGCTATCGCCTGACCCACCCACCTCCTAAACCCAAACAATAGTGAGACACATTGTGGTCATGTGCTTTTACCATGATTTTACACAGCTTTTAAAAAATATATTTATAATTTTTTTACCTTGTTTCTGGAACCATCCTTCGATGAACTAGAATGTCGACTTGCTCTAAGTCCCACATCCAACGCTATACAAGGTGAGCTACTGAGCAAACTGACCACACTGGAAAAGCTGTCCGTATGGATATAAGCTGTCAATAGTAGTGTGAAAAGGAACAGAAGTTGTCAGCATCATACTGCAACACAAAATGCAGCTGGACATATGCCAGGACACGTATTTGCGGTTTCCCAATTATGTATCCTCAATGAGCCTGTGTTGCAAAATCACCAATATGCTTTCTTCATCCACCATCTTAGACGTATTTTTACCCTAACCTTTGTGCAAAGCATCCTGGGAATTTGTTGAACCCACGTGTTACTGCCATAGAATACTGTCATAATGAATTATCTTATAAAGGCATCTGTTTGGCACAGGGGGAAACTCTGATACTATAAATGCTCTCTTTAAATGCAGCTTGCCATCTTATGGAATGAAGCCAGAGGGATGCAATGCGGCCCTGGTACAACTTGTTTCTATTTAGATGTTTAATTGAGCTTCTGAGGAACAAGACAACATCGGATGTGGGTGTCTGGTGTTACCCTCTCATTAAAAATCATTTACAGTACGTTTGCTTAGCTGTGCGTTTAGCTGGATATGCACTTTAGTTTCATACTCCATTGACTCTAAAAACCATCGTGGGGAAAGAGAAATGTTGACCATCCTCCAGTCCTTGATTCATCCTCCTGTCTTGAATTTCTTAATGTTCTAAGTGATATGAAGACTACAGAAAACATGTTTCCACATTATCACTACTGACCCAGCTTCTAATTGGACCAGCAGTGTCTGTTTATGCTCTAAAGGAATAAAACCTTCCTCACACATGTGATTAATTGAAAATAGCCCCACTCAATAAAGCTATTAAAATAATACTTCAGCCAAAGAAGACATTACGTTATTATTGTTGTTCTAAACCCATATTCTGATGTAAAAACAAAACTGTTTATCTTGCCAATTTTTTATTATTATTCTTGTATTTGGCAGACACTTACTATATAAGCTGCATTAGACTGCATTCAAGGTAAGGTTATGAATCAAAGCCACTTTTGAGTTAACACTCTGCTCTACAATTTGAAGTATAGGATTGATTTTTCATGAAATTACAATGATCTCAACTGAAGCTTTCAAGCTCTAGTGGTTTCGAACTTTCATTTGAGAATAAATAATGTTAAGAGTTGGATGTTTATCCAAGGAAAATATATATATTTTTTTACAAATCACAATGATCTGTTTCAGGTGAAGTCAACCCAGGCTCATTCTGAAAACGTACCGCTATATACATTTCTGGAGAGTGCCAAATACACCCCAGGAGGTACATTTTTTTCAGTTTTTGTTTTCGCAAATCCAACAGAATCCGCTGTGTATGCTTTTTGAGATCTCAAATTTCTCTCGCGAGTGCCATTCGCACCTGCTGTTCTCACGTAAATCCACCAGAGGCCGCTGTCGACTGACTGACTGACTGACTGAGCAATTGACTGACCCACCCTCCTCCTGTCACAACTCGGCTCACTTCTCACACTCATAAACTGAGTTAACACTCAGGAACCAGGAATACAGACACAGGAACCATGGAGAACACTTACTGACAGATGACAATTCAAGACCAGACTAAGAACGCACTGAACACAGGAGCTTAAATACACATGACATAATTGAACTAATTACACAAAGGAGTGGAAATATTAAAACATTAGCACACGGCGGGAAAACCGAACAATGGAATCACATGACATAAACATGGAACACATGGAACAACAACACAGAACAGACACCTGACACCTCCTACCCTTAACCCAACCAATAGTGTTCTCAAAAGCACCGACTGAGTAGTGCTCACCCACTTCCCTAAACCCAACCGACAGTTTTAAAAAGCAATCCAGAAAAAAAAGGCCTCGCCTGATTTTTACTACGTTTTCAGATTTTACCAAATTCTCACTCTTTTATTTACCTGTTTGTTTATTTTTTGGGCTTCTGTTTTTGTCTTACCCGCTTTCTGGAACCGTTCTTTGCCTTGGTAACATGGACAAACTAGTAACAGCGGGAAAGCCGTCCATACATAGGGAAGTGGTCAGCTGGTAAGCGTGAAAAGGAACGGCGTCATACCACACTGTAGCGTTCGTTTTAAAGATGAAATGCAGCTATACGTACTTCTGGCTACATAATTTGCAATCTACAGAAATGTATGTAGGGCTACGTTTTCAGAATGAGCCTATGTTGGGTGAAGTGGTTAACAGCTCACTGGAGATAAAGATAATCAATGTCATCTTATCCTATGTCACTTAGAAAAGTTAACTCTTTTTTTCTTTGAAGAAGAAGAAGAAAAGTGCATTCAGAGTGTAGAGCAGGCAAGCTTTAGGACATACTGTACTACTTGTCAGTAATGGACCATTCTATTACTTAGCTATGTGCATTCTGTCATAATTTAAACTGCCCTGTCAATCATCTTGCATCAGTTAACACCTCCACAATTCTTGCATACACGGAAATCTCAGAAATGTTTGCATAATGATGAATTAAAATGTTAAAAGTTGTTGCAGATAAACTATAGTGTTGATACAATTAAATACGTTTTTTTTCATATTATAATATTGTCCCCACTATATATATTAAGTGATTACTGTAATACTATATACTTACATTTAAATTAATACATGTTGATACAATCCACTTATGTAAACATAATGTGCATGTTTTACATTATTACATTACACTTATATTTAAAAATAATATATATATTGTTCCAGGACTAATAAAAAAATCACTCCATTCAAAAATCTTGTGAGCTGGATAACAAACCATTCTAATAAGTATTAGTACACTACCCATGAACAAACATGATCATTTGCATTACAATAACTCATGATTTCGTGACAGGCAGAAATATCAATCATAAATGTAATTCATCCAAGTTTCACCCATGTTAATATATTTTATTAATATAGTTATAATATATTTCACCAAATTAATAACTGCTGTAAAACCCATATATAAATCTGATAAAGGCAATATATGCTAATTACATAGTGAATGTTTGGATTTCACATATATCAAATATGGGCCTCATGGTGGCGCAGTGGATAGCACGTTCGCCTCACAGCAAGAAGGTCGCTGGTTCGAGCCTCGGCTGGGTCAGTTGGCGTTTCTGTGTGGAGTTTGCATGTTCTCCCCGTGTTGGCGTGGGTTTCATGCGGTATAGGTGAATTGGGTAAGCTAAATTGTCCGTAGTGTATTAGTGTGAATGGGTGTGTGTGGATGTTTCCCAGAGATGGGTTGCAGCTGGAAGGGCATCCGCTGCGTAAAACATATGCTGGATAAGTTGGCGGTTCATTCCGCTGTGGCGACCCCAGATTAATAAAGGGACTAAGCCAAAATGAATGAATGAATGAATATATCAAATATGTCGTATATATGCAACATGTATTTTAGAATGTTGTACAAATTACTGTTATATATTTTTCAACCATTTGAATGACAAACGTGCATATATAGTTATATTTCCATATATATCTTCATATATTGTGATATATCAGAGATATGAGTGGGAAATATTGTTAATTGTTAGGTGGTGTTAACTAATAGCGCATTACAATGTGAAAGAAATGAAACAATACAATGATTCCATTGTAGCCCCTATGTCTGATTAAAAAATATTCAATCTGAAATAGAAATTCAATCGATTTGAAATGTCTTAAAATGATACCGTTCATAAATAAAAATCTCTTATAATTTACTTACTTGTTCCAAACATATCTGCGTTTGTTCTTCTGTGGAACAGAATGACAGTAACTGGTTGTCTTTTCAAAGCACTTATTTTTTCCCCAACAAAATTAATTAAACTCATGAAGATGTGAGTGTAAATGGTGACAGAGTTTACATTTATTTTCAGTGAAGTATCCCTTTAATGTTAAGCAGATGAATGTTTTGAGAGCAAATGACTCACTGACTCGTGATTCCATTTCATTTATGTGGTAATTTAGTGACTCAGTGAGTCATTCATATGTTTGTGTATACATAGCCTTAACACATTGGAAGGGTTTTAAAACATCAGTCTCTCATACGGCTAGAAATATGTGTAGTTTTGTAGAATACAACTGCATTTGACTAAAGCAAATGCATTAACTTTCTTCCCGTTTACATGAGTCTAAGGCTGCAGTCAAAGGGCAAGTCATTGTATTCAAATGGTATCCTTAAAAACACAATTAAATGGATGTTTCGCCTAAAAATTAAAATTCGGTCTATTTCCCTTTACATGTTTCAAACCTTTATGCAGGGGCGTAGATTTAGCATGGATGAGGAGGACGCGTCTATTGAAATGTCCCCACCAATAATTGAATTCACTTTAAAAAATTTCACTGTCAGTATTAACCTAGACACGCAGAATAGGTTTCAAGAGTTCACACTTAGCTGATGATTGGCTATAAAGCTTGTTTGGCATGCTGTCCCGGGAGAGAGCCCTGAGCTCATAGATCCTCGAGCGCGGGGCTCCCTCCCGTTTGCAAGGCGAGAGGGGAGTTTGAGCTCAGG
>CAIGQW010001850.1:481836-501725 GCA_903798125.1 Danio choprae | reverse complement strand
CTCTCTCTCTCTCTCTCTCTCTCTCTCTCTCTCTCTCTCTCTCTCTCAGGTAACAGGTAAATTCAATTTTAACCATAACAAAACATTGCTATTAAACCATTTCATTTTCAAGAATTACTTTCATTCATTCATTTTTCTATCTAGCTTTTTTGGTTATAATAACATTGTTCAAACGTTGCAGTCTTGTGTTACTTATGTTCTCAGAACGTTATTTTAGACATTAGAACATTCATTCATTTTCCTTCGGCTTAGTCCCTTTATTTGTCAGGGGTCGCCAGAGCGGAATAAACTGCCAACTTAGATCATGCTGATAATGATAAACAATACTACAACTTGAACCACTGCAGCACTCACTGCCTTACAAGGTCAACAGGGGGTGCCTATTACCATGTAGTCTATGTGGGACCTAGTGCCCCAGTACAGTAGTGACGACACTATATGGTAAGAAGCATTGTCTTTTGTATTAGACATTAAACCTAGATTCTCTGTTGTCGTTAAAATTCCCATAGCATTTCTCAAAAAAACGAGTAGGAATCCTGGCCAAATTCCTTCCATTGACCCTAAATTACATGACCTCCTAATCATCCTAATGCATGGAAGAACCCCCATCACTGTCTCTCCTCTTGATCTATTGCAGGTGTGAGGTCAACAATGTTGTGCTGTAAATGCCATATCATCATACAAATGGATGCTGCACACTGCTACTGGTGAGGAGAGACCCACCCTCCCACTCTCCAACCTGTATGACGGTGAACCACTTTAGGTGTATGGCAATAGACAATAAAGCACTATATAAATACATAGTAGGCAGCTCTAGCCCTAGGGGTCACTATCACTGAGTGTCTGAACCTGTTCCTGGAGAGTAACTTGCTTAAGGCAAATGTGGTGAAGCTAAACTCTACTAAACTCTGATGCTCTAGGAGCAGAATTGGCCCACTGGTGTAGGGCACCACCAAAAAAAGTAACTTTTGTTCCTTCTAGATAAAGAGAAATTAATATTGGTTGGCGTCTTTGCGGGCCTCATGGTGGCGCAGTGGATAGCACGATCGCCTCACAGCAAGAAGGTCGCTGGTTCGAGCCTCGGCTGGGTCAGTTGGCATTTCTGTGTGGAGTTTGCATGTTCTCCCCGTGTTGGTGTGGGTTTCCTCCGGGTGCTCCGGTTTCCCCCACAAGTCCAAAGACATGCGGTATGTTTCCCAGTGATGGGTTGCAGCTGGAAAGGCATCCGCTGCATAAAAACATATGCTGGATAAGTTGGCGGTTCATTCCGCTGTGGCGACCCCAGATTAATAAAGGGACTAAGCCGAAATGAAAATGAATGAATGAGTGGCGTCTTTGCAAAAAAAAGCAACAGCAGGGCATTCATTTTGCTTTACTTTGAAGCAAGCAAATGTAGAACAAACAGACAGTTGTTGGCGGAGGTGGGCACAAATCTAGTATTGATGTAGACCTAGGTAATGAATATGTATATTTTAATGTTAATTTGTTTGGTCTTGTCAGAATAGATCTTATTATTGGTTCAAAGTAAGTACCGACACTTGTTACTGCCTTTACTGTATATTCACAGAGATGCTGTCTGAGAATGTATCATGCTGCAGTTGCTGACATAAAATACATGAAACCCCTTTAGAAGATTTACAGAGGTGGTTCAGGTGTGTAGAAGAGTATCTGATAACTTGCTGCAGATTGCTAGTGGAAACAACGACAAGGTATTTGAATATAGAGGGGCAAGCTCATTGGCTGCTGAGGTGATAGCAACTAATCCCCAGTACCATGTAAACAATCATATTGTTGGAAGCTGATTGGATAAGGAGCAGTTAGCCTGTGCGCACATAGAGTTTCATGGTAGAAATTTGGATTTATCTTTATCTTTATTGCTGTGACGAATGGAGTTCCTAGAGTGATTGGGATTGTATATTGTTCCATCGTTAAAGTTTTTAAGTATACAGTCTTTAATGTGTTTTCTTTTTGTGTGATTTTCAATTTTCAACTACATATCACAGTTTCTTATCCTGTAGCTGGTTGGTTTCACCCAATGGTTCTCAACCATGTTCCTGTAGGACTACCAGCACTGCAAATGTTCCATGTTTCCTTAAACAACCACACCTGATTCAGATCATCTAAAATGTGTGTGGGCAGTCAAAGGAGGAATGCAAAATGTGCAGTGCTGGTGGTCCTTCAGGAACGTGGTTTAGAACCACTGGTTTAGCCCATGGCTAATTAACTCTTGACTGCTGAAATATGGATGACTGCACTTTAGAGTTTGGAGGCAGAGCCATCAAATGTAGGGCAAAAAGATGTGATGATTCTAGGGGTCCTCATTTAGCAACATCTGGCAGCTAAATAAGATAATTGGTATGGCCATGTGTGAGCGATACATAGTGCTAGCAACAGCAATAACATGAATTTGACTTCCAAGAAATGCATGAAAAACCTTGAATCCAATGTAACATAAGTAGCTTTTGATTAAAGAACCTGCCAAATGCATACATTTATTATTAACAAAACTGTCATATGGAAAGTCTGTTTTTTTTAAGCAAAACTATAAAGGTTTGCAATTGCATGAGGATAAATAATAGAGATTTAATTTCCAGGTGAACCAGTCCACTGACATCCTCATGTACCAAATCTATTGTTAGCATTGGAAAGGTCTGATGTCACTAATTCAGAAAAAAATGTAAAGAGGAATTTTTAATATGACAAAAAAAGCTGTTCATACGAGGAAGAGACCTAGTTATTCCTCAACCCATGATGACACAGAGGCAGCCATGGATGGCAAGAATGAATCCTGGTCGCAAAACTAAATTGAGGCTGGCTCTATGTTTGATGAGACCACGATGGGGTCAGCGTCCACGTGTGAAAATTTCCACCGTTGTTTGAGAGAGGGGAGGTATGAGAGTGTGCTTGCATGCTGCAGGGTCATTTCCAGGGAGAATGCGGCATGCTAGTAATGTCGGCTGAAAATGCTGACAAGCTACGTGAGGTACTTCAGTGGACACACCAGCAGAAAGAGAAATGGTGGGACGGTTCAATCACGGGGGCCCCAGAGCAGAGACGTAATGAATCCACAGTGCTGGAGGAGAGAATGACCACTGATGCCTCAGACGCAGAAGATGTGTGCACAGCATCTCATTCCGGCACCGTCTCTCAGGATACACCATTTACACCGTGTTCCACTCATTATTTTTTTTTTAGGTTCCCAAAGGGGAAGATGGAGGCAACGATAATAACAAATTTCAGTGTGTTGTGTGTGGTGTTGTGGCTGAAATAATTTCTTGTGATGTCCTTGACCTGGTAGTCGGGGTGGTAAATTTGACCCAAGGCACCTGACAGTAGCACTGAATTCATAAGATTTATTTGTCTACTGTGCTGTTTTTCTCCACTGGCAGCCTCTCAGATGATACCCTTTCAACCATTTCAATCAGGTCCGTTTTATCTAGTAATGTGTAATAGGCCATGATGCCCCTTTTATCTGAAATGAACCTTCAAAGTAGATGGAAGCACCAAGGATGCTTCATAAGTAAGTTCATACAAAGGTGACATGATTTTTTTGACATTAAAATAATCTATTTCTATCTCTTCTAGCCCAGTTTAATGTGCAGAGACAACTATATGTAGGCTGACTTCTCTGTGGAACTTTTTTTCCAAACATTGCTTTGAGCATCCCAGTATAGCAACTTCTGCCCTAAACTCACCCCAGCCTGTAATAAGCTGTCTAGCTGGGAATACAGTGCAACTGTAGTGTTTTGACACTAAAAATCCTGTTAACTTTCTAAATAGAAAAACGGATGTTCTGCATAGATGTATAAAAAGCTCCAAGGTTGTTGATACTTGCATAATTATTTTGCTTCCAAGAGCATAAATTAAAGGCGAAGCACAAACATTAAGCGAGATACACAAATCAGATAAGTTGATGTGAATGACAACATATAATGAAAAGAAAGAATCTAACTGCAGAAAAGTCTAGACTTTTTTATTAGGCAATTAACTTATCGTCCTATGAAAAAAAACAACAACAATAACAACAACAGAATATTCTTTCTACACTCCTAAACAAATTAAACTTGAATAATACGCTTATAAAGATGTCAAGTCACTTTTATTTCTACAGCGTTGTATACAGTGTAGATTGTGTCAAAGCCACTTTATGAGGATGAACAGGCAAATAATAAAAGTCAGACAAGGACATATATTCAATATATCAGTCAAGCAGCAGAAGAGTAGTATTTCACTGGTATAGTTCTAGTTGGTGGGTGTGATTTTGCAATGTAGGATGCGATTCAGGATTAACATCTACATTGATTCTGAAACTTCATTCCTGTTCAAAATATAATCCATACTTAAACCCTAACCCTAACTTTAACAGTGCATTATTTCCAAAATAGGGATTGATAGTTAAATACAAATTATGTAGAAGCAAATTACCCTAATTCTAACTCTAAACTTAACAAAAACTGTAAACCCATCCTTTAAATCTGATTGGCTAATTGAAATGTTGTTCGGGATCAACATAGATTTTTATCAGGGACATGTCCTACTTGGTGAAATCACACTTACTAGTTCTAATTAGTATGGTTGTAATTTTGCCAAGTAGAATGCGATCCTGGATTAAGATATATGTTTATCCTGGAGCATCATACCTGTTTTAAAATGTAATCTATACCTAATTGTTGTTCCATGATCAACATAGATGATCTCATGTCCTACTTGGTGAAGTCACACTAACCTTCTAGTTAGATCCAAAAATTATTTGTTTTAGTTTGATATTAGGGGTTGCTGTTGAAGATTGACCAACTGAATGGCAGTTTCACTACGCAGGCCAGCTACTGACAATGGCAATAGACCAAAACCAAGTAAAAAACAATAAAAAACTAAAAAAAACAAACAAACCAGGCTTAGTCAAGGGACCATTTTTCCTCTGGCCAAATGGATAACAGGCAGAGCTGCAGTCTGAAAAGCAGTGGATGATGTCAGTAGCTACAATGACCGTCTATCATGGTAAAGGTGCAGGTCCAAGGTAAGGGGTCCAGGCTTGCCAAGGGGATCTCAAGGGGGCTAGACTCACTGATGTCCTCTTTGACCCCGTGGGGCTGTGCTGAGTTTGTCTTCTGTGCAGGTCAACCACCTTGGCTGGATACAAACCAGATCCAAGTGACTTTGTGAACCCCGTGATAAAGGAGAGACAGACAAATTAACATCAGCATAGATGCCATTCTTCTTACGGTGTCATTTTTGGAAGTGTTCCTGGTTCTGGTTGACCTAATTAATGCAGCCAAACAATCCCTTGAGAGATTTTAAGTAAACAAATATTATTTGAGAACATTTTATAAGAATCTGATGCTTATTGTATTTTCAATTTCAACCTACCTAATGTTCTGTTCCTTTTTTCCTTAAGTTCATTGTTTTCAGCTCTTATCATTTATTTTATTTTTATACTGGGTGAAAACAAACCAAAATGTATTATATTTTGAAAGTCTTGACCTAGACCTTTAATCTCGAAGACTGTCTGCATTCATGAATCTTGAAGATATGCACAAACCTAACATTTGTTAAGTAATTTATTAATCTTTTTTCTTTTTAATTGTTAATTAATCAGATTATTTATTTCAATTTTGCTTCAGAGCAAAACCTATATCCCCAGAACCCATGGAACGCAAGAACATACAAGGGGTCAGAGATTATGCAGTCAGTATGACCCACAGTACATCAACTGGGGGCAAAAAAACTCTTCTGCAGCAGTCCTGCAGTCAAACTATATACTTATATTTGGCATTGACACAACAGCTCAGGATACACATCACAGCAAGGACTTTGAAATGTATATGTTTCTTTGAGAGAAATCTTTTAGATATCAAGAAACTCTTTCAAAGTTTCTACAGTTACAGCTGCATGTTGCATCCACGTCAAAGCTGCCATCTGTTTAGACACTACCTTTAAAGATGTCAAAATACAAAGGCACCAGGGCTAACACCTGCTAACTCTGACACCACTTTTTGTTTAAAAAGAACCTGTCAATTTTCAAGTTTCCCGTGTACCTGCTGTGCCTTCTCACCATTTCACCCCGCTCCACCTCCTCCAGTTCTCACTTTTGTATGTGCATTCATCAGCATCCACATCAGCACCAGCCAGCCCTGGAAATCAGCATTATAGTGCATCAACAAGACACAAATTGTTTCCTAAAATCTCAGCTGCAGTAAAACTGCAATAAAGCCGCACAGCCTTTTGAAGGAGGTCATTAAAATCTGACAGAATGAAAAATCCCTTCAGAAAAATGCTGCTGTGAATTTGGTGTAGGTAAAACACTACCATTAAATTATTAAAAACCATTTGCAACAGGGATGCTAGGTGCTAATCAGCGTGACGGCCATTAACCATGACGTGATCAATCATCTCATCACCTTAAGCAAAAAAAGATTTCGTTTTTGTTCCACAAGACACGTGAGACTTAATTTCAAGGGCTCGCGGACTGAAAAGTAAATCAAAGAATGTATCCATAAAAGAAAAAAAAAAGTGACACAAATGTGAACAGTGACCCCCAACAGTCTGGCCGTCATCAGTTCTGCTAACAAGACTTAATGCCTCGGTCATTAGCATGTGATTATGAACGATACAACAACGCTAATGGAAATAAATTAACAAGCAAATAAAATTAGTGGCCGATAATGACAAGAGGGCTCTTGAGTGAATGTAGTCTATGAGCCATGGCCTGGGTAATGACTCTGGGCAGATCTTACAAGTAGCTGCTTTCGCAAGAATGTCTTTTTTATTGTTTGAAAGGGACAGCTCTTTCTCTGAGTGGAGAGATTGTTTATTATGTTATACGCTGGCTCCACAAAGTATTTTCTGGTGCATTATTTAACAATTTAACACCGCCCTCCCTACCTCGTGTTCATTTAATTGGCACGCCAGAAGAAGATGTTATCCGAATATATCGATTACCGAGCTGCAACATTTTAATTTGTGCTGCTCTTGGTAGATTGCGTTGGTCATTATGGAAATGAGCTGCTGTGTCTGTGTTCTTTAATTTGTGCATTGTCAGTAGATCACCCGGAGAACTTTCTATTCCCATTGGTACATTTACTTGAATGTGGTCTAACACTAAATTGCCCTGTTTAGTATATCTGGCCCTAACTGTCTACATACTATTAAGGGCCTTCGATGGACTTGTGTGTTAGTTCTTGTAGAGTTGTATTTGTTGTGGTTATGTGTGGACTTCCAGCTATTGTGCGATGGCTCAGTGCACATGGACACAGTGATGAATGAGAGATATGCATTGTGGGAGGCTATAAATCAATATCTCCTCCTCTCCCTTTTTCTTTCTCTGTCTTGTTCGAGGAAAGCAGTCAGATGAGAGGCTCACAGCTAAACAGATACTGGAGGACCAACCCTCACACAAGAAAACCTACACTTCCTGTTTCCTCTCTCTATTAGTCGAACATACTCAAGCACGCCACCGCATTTTCAAGTGGTGTGCAGACAACTTCTGAAGTGAGAAGTTTCTTCTTTGCCTTAGGATGTTTTAATAATGTAACTTCATGCTCCATTATATGTTTGCAACGGTTACCAATCAATACCAATTCTACTTTTGAATACGTCCAAATTATTTTAGTAGACATTCTGTAACAGTCCAAATGAATGTGATGTATTTCAGTCAAAAGTAACCCCTCTGGGAAGCTAGATTCAATCAGAGTATTCAACATTGGAAAATGGAGATGCTTTCCAGGACACTAAAGACCACGTCCATAAAGGTCTTGTGAAGTGCTTTGAAATGTCAGTTTTGGTTCGATGTTTGACGTAATCTCAACCGAAACAGGAAGACGGGGAAATAAAGTAGCTCCCTTTTCCAATAGCCAATAGCCTTTTCTCAAGCTCATCAGACTCATGACAGCCACAGTCTATAAGAGCAATACTGGCTTGCAAGTCTGACTTGCCGTTTCTGCATTTCTGTGTAATGCAAATGGGTCTGATACGTTTTGTGGACATGATTCATTCTGTGCTGATGCAGACCGTACCTGCACGCTACGGTAATTCACTTGACATTAACATGAAAGCAGACTTCATTCACCCCAAAGGAAATCATATTTAGATGGTTTGTATTTCTATATAGTATTCATTCATTTTATTTTCCTTCGGGTTAGTCCTTTTATTCATTAGGGGTCGCCACAGCGGAATGAACTGCCAAGTTATCCAGCATATGTTTTACACAGCGGATGCTTTTCCAGCTGCGACCCAGTACTGGGAAACACCCATACACTTTCACATGCACACACATACATTACGGCCAATTTAGTTTATTCAATTTACCTATACTGCATGTCTTTGGACTATGGGGGAAACCGGAGCACCTGGACGAATCCCACGCAAACATGGGGAGAATATGCAAATTCCACACAGAAATGCCAACTGGCCCAGCCGGGCCTCGAACCAGCGACCTTCTTGCTGTGAGGTGACAGTGCTAATCATTGAGCCACCGTGTCAACCCCCCCTATATAGTACTTTTTACCAAATAAAAACTATGTAACAAAGACATGAAATAAAAAGACACTATGTAACAGATTTCATTTGAAATTTCCTAGTGTCCTGTAAGCTGACTTTGTATGTGTGTGTGCAGGGGGCTTGCTCTAGAGAGGAGCTGCACACATTTCAAAAAGTCAAATAATGAGTTTAGATCAACAATTTGGCTAATGTTTATTATTTTCTTCTCATTTTCCTTGAAGAAGGGCGGATGTACCAAATACTAGAAAGCATTTGATTGGTCAGAAGATGAAAAACTGAAGAATGAGTTGACATAGTGACAAATCTAAAGATGTAAAGCTTTATATCATTTTGTCACTGTTTTGGAGCACACTAGCTTCTAGATTAACATACTGATACTAACATCTAAACAATAAACTCATTTTTATTTCACATGGAATTTAAGAATATGTTGGATGTGAGTGTCTTAAGATTGGAGGAGTGAGGTTTATCTGTTCAGCTCCTACTAGCTAGTCTGCACTCACTCCTCTTCTCATCCGGGTCTTGCGTGTTTCGAACAAGCGTCCTTGACACAGGATTCATAACCTTTAACAAGGGCACTAAGAGCCACAGAAAAAAGGCGACTCTAAAGGCCTGTGATGTCAGTCACTAGTGTGTCTCCCGAGACCAAGGGAGTGAGGTTTACTTGTACAGCTCGAACTAGCTAGCCTCCATTACACTCGCTTGCCTAAGCCTTTCTCCCCTCAGGGTTCCACAACCATGTTCCAGTTCTTGTAATGATCTAAGTTGGATTTGAACCAGTGTCTTCAGAATGGGATGCAGACCTGCTAATAAGGATGTTAAAGACTGTAGACTCTAGTGTGCCTCTTGAGATCAGGTGAGTGAGGTTTACCAGCGCAGATCAAACCATCTGTTGCTACAGTAATGCACCTCTTGAGATGAGGAGAGTGAGGCTGACCACAGCTCTTTCTAGCTAGCCTCCTATGCACTTTACATGTGAAGTGAGAATTATCAGCCCAACACATTTGTAGAAACCTGAAACTTGTAATGCAGCCTGAATGAGTAAAAGTGTTATTTTAACACATGCCTAACCTTATATTAAAAGGAACTCTACCTATCAAGACTTGTATGCCTTAATATAATGTAGGGGCGGCATGGTGGCTCATTAGGTAGCACTGTCACCTCACTGCAAGAAGGTTATAGGTTCGAGTCACAGCTGGGCCAGTTGGCATTTCTGTGTGGAATTTGCATGTTCTCCCCATGTTTGCGTGGCAATACATATGCTGGAATAGTTGACAGTTCATTCCACTGTGGCGACTCCTGATGAATAATGGCTAAGCCAAAGAAAAATGAATGAATGAATAATATAATGTAAATAATACCTATATATAACAGTGTCATTTGTATAAACATAGATTAGACCCTTTTTATGCACAATGTGACAACCCCAAACTTCAAATGATATGTTGCTCTGTTTTGTGTAATTATGGTATGGTTGGTTACCTAGCAACTAGTGGTTCATTTTATGGTATTTATACTGGCATCAGCACCCCTGCTTTGTGACTCACAACACCAACAATCATTACTCAACGCATCAGTTTTATTTTATTGATGTCTATATATATTTTCAAAAGAAGAACATCTCTCCCATGCAATGAGTGCAATCAAAAGTGTTTCGTGAAAGTGCATTACAACTGCCAACAGGGGGTGAATACTGACATTTGCACACTGAGGAATAAGACAGTTACTTGATCTACATATTTTCCCTCTTCAAGAAAACAAACCACTCAAACGAACCTGGTCAGAGAGGGTGGGGGGTACTTTCACAGAGAACTCCATTTCTAAATACATCAGTCAGACAGCATGAATGATTCATTTAATGGTTTGAACCTCATTTCTTCCCACCGTGTTGTCTGTTGACCTGCTAGCTGAACCACTTTGTCTTGGTCTCCATTTTCTGAGAGAATATTGGCATTTTAAATGCACTAATCACACAGGGGTTGTGTGCATGGCAGCTGTGAATAGTACAGATTCTTGCAAATTATCATCAGGACACTCAGAACCCCACTATTTGATGAATAACACTCTTCGTATCTTGATCTGGGAGTTTTGACCTTTTCCCTCCCACAGCTGTTCAGCGTGTCGACTGTTCAGTCTGTCTTTGAAAATACACATTCACTCTCAAAATTATATTATATTAACTAACTAACGTATAACTAAGATAATGCCATTCCTTTGTGAAATATATATGTGTCGTATTACTATAAAGTATACATTAGTATATAAGCTATACAGAATCCCATGAATCCTTAACACAATGACATTGGTGTGCAAGCTGTTTAATAAATATCACACATATAATGTGGGATGTAATAGGATCTTATTATAATACTCAAAGTCAATTTTACAAATGAAAATCAAGCATTTGCTAAACTAATAAATCTGAGGGTGAGGATAATACAGTACGTTCCCAAACCAATTTATGCAAATATGAACCTGCAATGGATTCATGGTTTATAAATGGATCATAAACTACATATTTCATTATAGAGTGTGCAATTCCAAATAAAACCTTTAAAAGCATAACTACAGCTCCTTGAGCCATATTAAATATTCTCTAGCTTTCAATTGAATCAAATAACAAGGAATGTTGTATTTATGAAGGATCCCCTATGGAGCAAGGAATCTGTGCCTCTCTGTGCCTTTGTTCTGATCTGATCTGATCTCTGCCCACTGATTTGCAGGTTAAATCCCTTGCGGCCTGGTTGCAGCCAGCTTGAAAAGTGTCCTAAGTGCTGCCACATGCTTCTCTGGTCAGCAGTCCTAATTTATCCTGACAGCATGTACAAGCTCAGACTGAACCTTAGATAAAGTCCACAGAACCCAAGGAACAACTTTAATTGAAGGAGATGACATGGTCACTTTCCACCAGCTTGTCGCTCGGTCGCGTAATCGAGGCCATTTATCAAAAACTGTTTACATGGATAAACTCTCACCTGGACAGGGAGAGCTGCAGAGCTGTGATTGTGTCTCTTGATACGTCCCAAAGCGAAACGAAATACAACTCCTTGTGGAATATCCGGCTTGTTGGATAAGCGATAGTTTATCGTTTTAAATGAGAAGCCCTGTGAAAAAGGAGAAAAATCTTTTACAGCAACAGCAGATCGTTAAGCGACTTTATAAATGGAAGCAAAAACAGGTGCATTTTAGTAACCGAAAGGCATAATTATCCGTTTTCATTACCATGTGCAAACAGAAGCTAGCATGAAGATTGCAGTGAAAGACCTGTCTTTTTCACAGCCATAGTCACCTGTTTGTCTGATTGTAGCTATTATGAGTGCAGTCTGCTGTTCAAATTTGATTTCTCATCACCTGCAGTGCAGGGGCGGCTTGTCGGCTATGCATTAGTCCCATCAGGAGAGGCCTTATCGTGGAGCTGTGGGCATTCTGTGAAAAGGGTGATATGGCAGCCCATGGGACCCATACAATGTGGTGTGGAAAATCATCTGTGTGACATCCCTGAGGGGGGGCTGTATTTACCACGCCTGCTGGGCAGAAACAAATTGCAAACTTTTTTTTTTTTCTTAAGGCTCCCAACTGACTTTACTGCCGTGCCAGCGATGCCGGAGAAAATGAAATGGGTACAGAAGAACGCTGAGTATCTTCAATGCCGCAGGTGCTCGCAAAACCGCACAGGTGGTGTGGACACCTGGCTTACAGAGCTCGCTCTCCTCCAAGCTGAAGGAGGAGGCGTTTGAGTAGGCATGTAATCACATTCGTGATGTGAAGCTCTGTAGCATCCGGCGAGCTGCGGTCTTGCTGCATATTGACCTACCTCCAATTGCGTTCCACTACAAAGAATGATGAACCATCTTCTGACCTCAAAACGGAGGAAGTCGCTCACTTTGATGTCGACTGATCTATTCTCTCTTTGTTCTTTGCCTTGGGGTTCTACGTTGTCATGGGTATTGCACCCTACAATAAGGCAACCGTTTGAACTAAATGACGGATTTTATTACATTTAAAAGTGAGAGTGTATTACAAGGGTCAATGACAAACAAGGGTGTCCAAAATGATGAAAAGGAAAAAATCTGTTAACAAAAAAGTTCTGTTCAACACCAAGGGTGAAAATAATCATTTGAAAGCAATAGACAGGACTATGATAATGATAATGGTACAGATAAACAGCCGACGAATAATTAATAGCCAGACAAAATCTATTGCATTTTAAAAAGATGGCTTAGTTCTTGTAAGTGCTAGTGCAATACAGTCAGTGCTAGGTAAATTGCTTAAAAAAAGCAATTTGTACTAATTACATCATTAAATTGGTATTTAAATTACTTTTCTAATTACTTTTTCTGAAAAGTAATTAATATGTATTTTAATTTTATGACGATGCTACAGAAAATCCCTACAAATCTGAATTTATTGACAATAGAAATTAAACTATATAATTCTTAAATATACGTTAAACATTATATGTATCAAATCACAAAATGTTTCAAAGAAATCCTAATAATAACCTGCAACCTAATAATATTACAAATTTCATTGTGACAACAGCCGGAACGTATTTTCCTCACAGACAGCAAGAGTCTTGAATCAGCACTTCAGACATCAAAAATCCATATTCTTCCTGACGTAACTAAGACATGAGTGTCAATTCATATGAACCCTCATCAATTAATCTGTAGCGACTGCAGTTTGTCATCCGAGAGGGTTTATGCTAGATTTCACTCCTAAGGGTGCTCGAATGACCTCTTCAACCTTTGCGAAGGACTAAATAAGTCACTGGCTGGCCCAGCGTGAAGACGGAGGTAAATTAGGTTTTGGGACAAGAGTACGAGGCAGATTTCATTAGAATCCCAGAGGTAACCCGATACACCTGTTCCTGCCGCACAACAGGAGATGTCGGAAACACGACCACAAGATTAATCAAGATTGACAAGCGGCGTCTCGGCCAAGGTGATGATTCCTCAAACCGCAGAGTCCTGACATGCCTAATCTATATTGAGCCAATGAGATTTATGACAGGGAATCCTAGGATAAAGCAGCATCGAGCTGAGCAAAAGGTGCGATCATTAAGTCTCGCACTGAGGCGCTGGCAAATGGACAATCATGTGATCAGAGCAGTGTGAGGGAAATGTTTTATTTACGGTATAGCAGACAAAACAACAGGATACATGAAGTTTGTTTGCTCAGTAGAATTCAATATGTATAAAATAATAATATGAATGTTGTAAACAATAAAAAAATAGTAAATGGAGGCTTTGTTTATCAGTTTTAAGTTCACTACTCACAATCTCACTTTTTTTGGACAGTTACAAGTTATAAACTTGTAAATGTTAGGTGCCGTACGAGCATGCACGCTGTTTTTTTCCAACACGACTGGGTTCAGTCCTGGGTTCAGTGATATCCTCGATATCAAGAAAACATCCGGGAACTTTAACACATCCTCCGTTCTTGCTGTCTTGAGTTTTGGTACTGAACTTTGGCGGTTGATGATGACGTTACACGAGAACACAAGGACGCAAGAAAGCTGAAGAACGCATATTGAGAAACAGCCATAGACTTCTGAAAACGTGGCTATGCTAAAGCGTGGCTATCCACAATCACTCTTTGACTTAGACTATTGTGTATCGTGACCAGATTCTTATGTGACCATTACACAAGTGGACTTGAATGGTCACGTATCATGCGTTTTAAGCTATGTAGTGTGGACAGAGATTGTTTTTCTGAAACAGGATAAAAACGGCAGTCTGGATGAGGCACATTTTTATTTTAAAACGCTGTCTAACATTATAGCACATTAGTGTAAACAACACTTTAGCACTTTTTTTTCCTTCACAATTAAGACTTTTTTTTATTCTGAGGTTACTTGCAATTCTGATATTTCACATAATTCTGAACATCTTCCTGTCCTGCATTAAAAGTCTCTTAGGACTTTACTGAGTTTATATTTTATAATGCAGTCATGAGTTAACGGCTTGCAGGTAGGATCTTTTTTTTTTTTATACTATAACAAGTTAACTCTTTATATTTTGTTGTACTTTATTCATTTATTTTCTTTTCGGTTTAGCCCTTTATTAATCTGGGGTCGTTACAGCGGAATGAACCACCAACTTATCCAGCATATGTTTTACGCAGCGGATGCCCTTCCAGCTGCAACCCATCACTGGGAAACACACACACTCATTCATTCACATACATACACTACGGACAATTGAGCTTACCCAATTCACCTATATCGCATGTGTTTGGACTTGTGGGGAAAACCGGAGCACACGGAGGAAACCCATGTCAACACAGGGAGAACATGCAAACTCCACACAGAAACACCAACTGACCCAGCCGAGGCTCGAACCAGCGACCAGGCGATTGTTCTACCCACTGCGTCACCATGACACCCTTGTTGTACTTTATTAATTGAATAATTTATTTGGAATTATGAGATCAGTCTACATAAAAAGACAAAAGAACAGAATTTTGACAATAATGTATTCTTCACAATAATATATTCTTAAATAAACTTCATGTCCATGAGATGTTTATGTGATTGGAATATTTACTTCAAGTAGCAACTTTACTTGATTGCAGTATCAATTATGTTTTCAGTAGAGCTGCATGATTGGTTTTCATTTTAGACAACGTGTGTGTGTGTGTACTGTATATATATATATATATATATAGGAGATTTTACCTACTGCAGCCTATACAAATAAATAAATAAACAAATGAATATTCTTTATTATTTGATCAACATGGGCAGCACGGTGGCACAGTGGGTAGCACAATCGCCTCACAGCAAGAAGGTCGCTGGTTCGAGCCTCGGCTGGGTCAGTTGGCATTTCTGTGTGGAGTTTGCATGTTCTCCCCGTGTTGGCGTGGGTTTCCTCCCGGGTGCTCTGGTTTCCCCCACAGTCCAAACACATGCGCTATAGGTGAATTGGGTAAGCTAAATTGTTCATAGTTTATGTGTGTGAATGAGTGTGTATGGATGTTTCCCAGTGATGGGTTGCAGCTGGAAGGGCATCAGCTGCGTAAAGCATATGCTGGATAAGTTGGCGGTTCATTCCGCTGTGGCGACCCCAGATTAATAAAGGGACTAAGCCAAAAAGAAAATGAATGAATGAATGAATTTGATCAACATTTTGTTGTACGTTTCTGTCAGGAGTCTATGTTTTCCCCTGTCATGTGTTCCAAGTGTTTGTTTAGTCATGTGATTCCTTTGTTCTGTTTTCCCGCCGTTTTTTAGCATTCATTAGTTTCACCTGTGTTCAGAGCCCTGTTTGTCATTAGTTAATCATGTCTAGTGTATTTATACTCCTTAGTTTTTGTGGTTCTTTGTCTGGTCTTAACTGCCATCCTGTTAATTGTTCACGGTCACCTGAAGATTCAGTAAATAAATAAGGAAAAGTTTTATATAATTTGTTTCCTGTATGTTTGTGGAGAGAGCAACCATGACGGTTTTAACGATTCACTCAAAGACTTAAAGTTGTTAATTTTTTATTAGCCTGCCCCTTGAGTCAAGTCCCTAAAGTTTTGAATTATTACATAAAAACATTTTTGAGTAGTTACTGTTGTGCAATGATGTAATTAATACAACCTTAAATTCAACTGAAATCCATTTATATATTTTAAAACCACAGAACACATGATTTAGTCTCACTGACTCAAAATATGTAATTGGAATAGAATCTTTCCAAAATACATGTGGTTCTATGCAGTCTTAGAAATGTTATCTCTTTCTTAAATGAATAGTTTGTCCACAATTAAAATCCTGTCATTATTTACTAACCAGTATAACATTAGACATTAATAAATAAGCTTCATCAACACTGCATTATGTCTCAGAACTGTGCATTGTATCGTACAACAATATTTATTCATTCAGTCATTCATTCATTTTCCTTCAGCTTAGTCCGTTTATTCATCAGGGGTCACCACAGCGGAATGAACCGCCAACTTATCCATCATATGTTTTACACAGCGGATGTCCTTCCAGCTACAACCCAGTACTGGGAAAGACCCATACACTCTCGCATTCCCACATACACTACGGCCAATTTAGGTTATTCCATTCACCTGTACCACACAGAACTCCACACAGAAATGCCAACTGGCCCAGTCGGGACTCGAACCAGCGACCTTCTTGCTGTGAGGCGACAGTGCTAACCACTGAGCCACCATGCCGCCCAACAACATTTATAATGTATAATAATAATACATAGAAAGAAAGAGATAGAAGAAACAGAACGTACTTGAAAACATTTGAATTCAACACATAATGCTGGTACTTGTAGTAAGTCCTGGAGGCAAAAATAAATAAATAATAAAATCACACACATCAAAGGCAGCTAAATTCAGAATTGCAAGAGACAATCCTCAATCGTAATGAATCCCAGGTGGGTCTCTAAACTATGAATATCAGGTATTAACATTTCAGAGCGCTGCTGAATATACAGAGATGGGCTGTGAAACCTTAAGGGGATTTTTTTTTTCTGAGATCTGCCACTTCTAAACATTCCACTGCTTAAAATTTGAGCTCAAAGCACCTCAGAGGGAGAGTGACAGGTTGCCTTTAACTCTGTGCTGCCGGACCAAGCCGGAGGAGCTGACAGCATTTCAGCACTAAACAAACTACAAAGTATGTGCTCACGAAAATCAACATGGACAATATAAGGAGATGCTAAACTTACTCTGCCCACTCAAATTCATATAGACAAAGCATTGATGCTGTTCTGCTTATTAGACCACTTAAAAACTGTCAGTGTATCTGACTTTAAATTTTAGAGTTACATTTATTTATTTACTTGTTTGTTTGTTTGGTTGGTTGGTTGGTTGGTTAGTTGTTTGGTTGGTTGGTTGTTTATATAAACTACTAATGACATTTAAATTTCAAATTAAACTTGTCACATTTGTCAAGTTTTTAAAAAAATAAAAAGCATAAAATAACAAAAAGGTGCTATGGTTTCAGATTATATTTTATTTGTTTATTTTCAGTTATACATTGCATTATATTCATAAATACATACATACAAATATGTACTAAATATACAAAACTGTGTGAAAAAGTAGTTGCCCCTCACTGATTTCTTTTTTTAATTTTTTTTGCATGTTTGTCACAATTTGATGTTTTAGAACATCAGAAAAAAATGTAAGTATTAGTCAGATATACTAATCATGCAGTTTTGTAATGAGGTTTTTTATTATTAGGGGGAAATCAAAATCTAAAACTACATGGCCCTGTGTGAAAAAGTGTTTGCCCCCTTAAACCTAATAACTAGTTGGGCCACCCTTTGTTGCGTTTTTGATAACTTTCTATGAGTCTGTTACAGCACTGTGGAGGAATTTTGGCCCACTCATCTTTGCAAAATTGTTGTAATTCAGCTACATTGGTAGGTTTTCAAGCATGAGCCGCCTTTTTAATGTCATGCCACAGCATCTCAATTGAATTCAGGTCAGGACTTTGACTAGGCCACTCCAAATCCTAAAGTCTAGTTCGTTTCAGCTTGAGGTCACTAACAGATGTCCAGACATTCTCCTACGGGATATTTTGGTACACAGCAGACTTATTGTTCAATTTATTACAGCAAGTGTTCCAGATGCTGAAGCAATGAAACAGCCTCAGACCATCACACTACCACATTTTACTGCTCGTATGATGATCACCTTTGTCTCGTCAGTCCACAGAGAATTTTCCTAACAGCCTTGGGAATCATCAAGAAGTTTTCTGTCAAAACTGGGACGAGCATTTATGTTCTTTTTGCTCAGCAGTGGTTTTTGTCTTGGAACTCTGCCATGAAAACCATTTTTGCCCAGTCTCTTTCTTATGGTCACGAACACTCACCTTAACTGTTACAAGTGAGGCCTACAGTTCTTTGGATGTTGTTGTGGGGTCTTTTGTGACCTCTTGGATGAGTTGTCACTTTGCTCTTGGGGTAATTTTGGTCAGAGGAAAGGTTCTCCACTTGTCCATGTTTTTGCAAATTGTGGATAATTGCAGGTTCGCTGGTTGTGGATAACTGTGGTTCACTGCAGTCTAAATGTTTAGAAACATTTAGAAACTTTTTTATCAGAATGGTAGATCTCAATTATTTTCTTTCTCATTGGTTTTGGAATTGCTTTGAGTCTCAGAATGATGTCTAGCTTTTGAGGATCTTTTGGTCTACTTCACTTTTTCAGGCAGGTCCTATTTTAGTGATTTCTTGATTGTGAACAGGTGTGGCAGTAAAGCGCTGTGTGTGGCTTGAGAAATTGAAGTAGTGTGATAAACCAGTTATGCTTTAGGGGACAAACACTTTTCACACAGCGCTATGTAGTTTTGGATTCTGTTTTCCCTTAAAAACTGTGTGATTATTTATTTATTTAATAATTTTTTTATAATTTAATCCCTCTTTTTTTACAATCAAGGACAAAATACAACTGCTTAAAATGACCCACATTATTTCATAACAGAAAATGTTCCTGTAGTGCATTATTTATATCTATTATCTAACTCTTGATATATTGCATAATATTCTTCTCCATGCCTAGCTAGTTATTGGTTTAATATAATCCTTAGTAGCTGAGAAAAAAAAATCAAATTCCCTGAAAATCAATTCCAGAGAGCAATCGCTGCACCTTAATAGAAAGAAAAATGCATTCCTGTCTCAGGCACGGTGCTACTTACACTGCCTATGCTATGCTAAACACTAACATTATATACAGTATACACATCATATTCGCGGCTGCGTCTTTTACATTGTATGATTATCTACAGTACTAGTGAATTACACAGCAGAATAATTAATTACCAAACTACGTCTGCTAAGAGTCCATAATTATACTGACACGCATTAAACGAGGCAGACAAAAGAAAATAAACCCACGGCCTGGAAAAAATCGTAAACGCGTTAAGCGTGACAGCCTCAGAAATGACAGATAAAAATGATGCGCGCCGCTGTAAACGTTTCTCTCATGTCTGCAATCCCGAGCGCCGCGCCTCCTCGCCGGGATCAATATGAGGAAGGAACCGCGGGGAACAAATGAAACAGCGAGCAGCGGGAGAGGAGCTTCAGCCGCCGCGGTGATCGATACATGTATCAGTAGCTCTGAATTGCGGGCCGACATGAAAGGCAGGGCTCGGTGGGGCGCTCCTTGTCCTGGCAAAGCAAGCGGCTGAAGTTCAATCCCCCGCAAGCCGGGAGAACGTATGAGAAACAGCGGCCCTGCCTCTTGTCTTCAAAAATGATGCTGTGTATGTGAGCTTTGCTTCATTTGATGTTGTGCTCGCGCATTTCTTTGTATCTCTGTACGTGCCCTTGCAAGTGAAGCGGTGGGATATAGAAGAGACAAGGGCAAGTTTCGCGAGTTGCCTCATACTTTGTTTTTCTCTGATATGTGGAAATTCAAACATCTTATTGCTACGGTAA
>CAIGQW010001850.1:411381-425591 GCA_903798125.1 Danio choprae | reverse complement strand
GTAATGACATCATCCATGATGATGTGATGACAATCCTCATATGTTAGGACTCAACATATCAAAAATATATAGTCAGCAATCATAACTTCAGTCAAAACATCAACATGATCTCAAAATTTTCTTACAATTAAGTCTTACAACCCAAATAAAGCATGATTCACTTACTATTTAAAGTCTATTACGATTACGACTTGCAATTCGCCAGATAGACTGTACTGTGCTGCTGTGTCAGTCGCCGCAGGCTGACATATACTGCTTGCGTTCAGTTCACCGCCTGCTGAATCACGTATGCCCAGTATTATCAGTTCACCAGTTCTCAAATATGATCTCAGTGTACTGTTCTAGTTCTAGTTATTCTGTTCTGAATAACCAGCCTCATCTCACGAGGAAACATAAGTATTTTGTCAGTTTAGTGGCTAATTAGTACAATTTTGTATGAGTTCAGTCGTGACATCATACGAATTTGCCGCTAAATCAAAAAGTTACAGATTGCTGTGAGATTGTGTTGGAATAACTCAGAAATTTGATTATCTTGAGTCAGAGGCTGAATCAGGCATGCTAGAGAGTAATTTGTGGATAAGTGCTTACTGGAGACACAAACTATTTCAAATTATTCAGTTCTATTTGGTGAACTAGTTTGACTAGTTCACTTAGACCACAGATGCCCAAACTAGGGCCCGCGGCCAAAGTTGGCCCATAGTAACTTTTGATTTGGCCCGCCATCTCATCTGAGAAAACATGGAGAATGATGGAGACGGTTTAGAGATTGCCATTTCAAATTGAATGTAACCTTTTATGTGTTTGTTTAATTGTTAAGCTACATAAAAGCTAACTGAAATGAAATGTTTCAATTAGTACTTACTGTCGCCCGACAGATGCAGAGACTTTGGTGAGCAAATCAAGGCAAAGGCAGATTCTGCTTGACTAGTGTATCCAGCATTGAACTCCACTGTCTTATAAATGGGATTATATTTGTATCGCAATTAGATTCATTAAGTGATATTTTCTATTTATTTTTAAATATTATTAAATAAATTAGGAAATGGCCCATGGCAACTTTAATGTAAAATAGTTTGGTATGTTTATCTTCGGCCCACGGCTCTCAATGATATTTGGTTTTTGGCCCTTCATACAAAAACATTTGGGCACCCCTGAATTAGACGATCTGGTTAAAAAGAATGATTCGTTTGTGATTGGCCATTACTATTACACATACCTTTTCATACAAATGAAATCATATGAATTAGTATGAATTAGCCACTGTTCTGACAATACCAAAAAATATTTGAGATCGAACTGATTTGACTCTCCAATCAGGCTACAGACTGATTAAACTTTCCAAATTTACCGTATTCAGGTCTGCAAACCAGATGGGGTGCAAAGAGAATAAACAGACGAAGCCTTCCTTCCTCACCTTTCAAAACATACAAACACCATAATTCATTCTAAACAAGAAAAAGATTACCAAGGTGCACTGCTGCGACTAGCACAAAAGCGAAGGTGAAATATGGAGCAAGGATAAATGGGCTGTGTTAAATAGACCATGTTTCCATCAGTCGGCCAAAGTGAACCACATGTGCCATCTCCGAGAAGTCTGTTCAGTTCTCTTATCAGAAACAGGCCTCTTATCTCATAGCTCCATAACACCAAATACACACAAGAACAAGTGAACACACACACACACACATACAAACTCGCACACTGTTCTACCACAAGCCCTGATGCTATTGAAGTTATCTTCATCGGTTTGTAGCTATAGGTGACATTTGGTTGCCTTTTTGTCAGTTGCTGATATAAAAGTTCATTTCATCAGAAGCCTGAAAGCAAAGAAGTGATGCATCAGAATGTATGAATATACACTCAGTGACCTTACTCAGCATCTTGGGTGCATTGTGGCCATAAAAAATGGAAAATATTTTTTATGTTTTGCACTCTTCCCTTTATACCCTAGATTTGATTGCGCATAAAAATCAGATCAGAATTTTCTGAAATGTTCAGCTCCATCTGGCATCGACAAACATCACCTTTATTCCTCGTTTCGATTCTCGATTTGAACTGTACCAGATTGTCTTGACCAGGGTTATTCGATCCTGCTCCAAAACACTTGCCTACAGTAGAAGTGAAGACCTCAATGATGCAACCAAAATCAAATACTTCCCTATTAAAAATAAATAAATAAATCAGTAAGTGTGCCAAGTCGTAGCAGGTCTGAATTCACTGAAATCAAAAGATTGGGTTAGAAGCGAGATTCTGAAATACACATCTTTTTTTGCAGCATTGTAAGACAGAATGACAACGTCTAATATGTACTAGATTGTTTTTGTTTGATGCTATTTTCACAACTAAGGCATTCATTTTCAAATGTTTTAGTAAAAAACTGATTTTTAAACTGATCACATGTCTTTCTTTCGAATCATCATTGTGATATGTATTTGGAACACTTGGTATCCACCAAAACACAACAGTAAGATCTTTTTTTTTTCCATCGTAGTACTTTAACAATCAGTTCATTTAGTAGCAATCAAAACAAGGTTCAGGTTTCAAAAATCACACTCAGTTCTGAATGAACATTAATGTAATGTTACAGAACTCATTCAATTATTTTTCTTCTGCTAAGTCACTCCTGTGCTTATTTATCAGGGGTTGCCACAGCGGAATGAACCGCCAACTTATCCAGCATATGTTTTATACAGCGGATGCCCTTCCAGATGCAACCCAGTACTGGGAAACAACTATACACACTCATTCACTCACATACACTATGGCCAATTTAGTTTATTCAATTCACCTAAACCGCATGTCTTTGGACTGTGGGGGAAACCGGAGGAAACCTACGCGAGCACGGGGAGAACATGCAAACTCCACACATAAATGCCAACTGGCCCAGCCGGGACTCGAACCAGTGACCTTCTGGCTGTGAGGTGAGAGTGCTAAGCACTGAGCCACCGTGTCACCCTTGTTAAGGATCTGTTTAGACAAATTAACAAAAGCTATATATCAGATCAAAGAAGACATCAAGTCACTTACATACACAAGCAAAAAGTATTTACTGTAGTAATTGGTATTTCTTGACTGAAAGCTCTTGCAGCAATGTGTAACTTACAAGATATCAGACAACAACCAGACAAGTTATATAATAAATTATTAACTGATTGAAGACAATTGTATTAAACTGGATAAAAGTTTAACTGATAGCTTCATGAAAGACATTTACTGTGAATACCACATGTATATTTATATTTAGTGTTGTGAAAATTATACCTGTTTATAATTGTGTACTGTACTAACGCAACTGTTGTGGTAACAGCAATAATATAAAAGTAAGTTGCTGCATTGTCATTGGCTGATTATAAATGAAGCATTTGAACAGGTGCACTAAAATATAAGGTGCATATAAAGTGGCCTATAAGACTGTGTGTGGTAATTAATAAGTTGCAAAAATGCAGAACTACTTTTTCGCACATGCTTAATTATCCATCACTAAATTATGATTTTTAAAGGTCAGAAAGGAAGCCATATGGGTGCACTCGAGAGCTTCTACTAAACCTGTAGAGAGCAGCAGCAGCATTTCCATTAATCTCAAATGGCAGTTGCTAGGCTATCTGTCTTGAAAGCACGAGGTCCGGATCTTCCCTGAATGCTTTGACACAATTACGGCAATATAATGGACGTCTTGCGATACATTTGGTGTTGAGTTTTTTTCTCTCCAATAAAGAGCTACTTTTTGGCAACCATCAAAGCAGAAACATACCATTTGCCCATTCCAACCAGGCAAACCTTGACCCCTTGAGTGCATCATTGTCAGAATATTAAAGTTTAAAAAGAGGTTTTTGAAATCTGCAATTTCCCGTGACACAGAGCTCTGACATTCAGAGTAGCCTGACCTTAATGAGTTGATGTTTTTCCATTTGATGCGCTGACCTACGGTCACGTCATCCTCTTGTGGCTGTAGCTGGTGCTCTAATCTGTTATTAGTCTGTCTGCTTGTAAAAAAAAATACAGCTCCACTATAAAGCCTCGTTTCAATTTAACTCATTTTGTCCTGATTAAAACTTTCTTCATTAAAATTAGACAAAGTTTCGTGTCCCGGGGGAACCTATAAAATCCCTTTCCTAATTAAGTAGCATTAGCAGTAAAGACATCATCGTAAGGTGGCTTTAATTACTTTTTGACATTAATAGCATGAGACTGGTTGCAGGTTTGTTGTTGATGGGCTAAATTTATATGATCATTAACACCTGCGTGCATGGGCCTTTTTTTTATACAGGTTGAATGAAACCGAGAACCGATCATTTCACTAACAAGGCATCAGCAGTTTCTCGTCTTATTGACCGGCTTCACTTCAGAGCCAACATCTGATTAATTTGTTTTTAATACTCCAAGGATGCTAATAAGGTCATTGTTATTTTGTAGACACAACTAGTTTTTGAATGTAATTTTAAAGAGCATTGGAATCACAGACTCGAATAAAGCCAATGATTAAAGATCCTGGATAAATTAGCATAAAGCAAGGCAGGTTTAAATCAATAAAGGCAGGAAAAAAGGTCAGATTGTCAGATGTATGTTCTTTAAATGCTAATGCTTTCTGTGCAGTTTTATGTAACTTCACGGGTCTTGACGCAAACAATGTCTTAAGGCTAATAATGCATCCTGAAATTCTCCAGTATGTGCATCAAAGTGCTGCATTGACATCTAGTGGGCAGGAGGTGCAATGACATGATTATAAATCAACAACATATATGCTTGGAAGAGTTTCTTTGAACAGATCTGATATTTATAGAACCACATATTAGCCTTTTGATATCAGTTGTTAATATTTACTCAATTGTTGAGCAGCTGTTGTCTGGTAAGTCAGCGCTATCAATCAGTCCTGATGATCAGTTAGCAAAGACTGTAATTGTGTGTGATGTAACCTCTTTTCACAAAGGCTCAGTCTGACTGATTGTCTATTTATAACAGCCGAACAGTGGAGCGGTATTTACATCTACACAGACCACTTTAAACAAACACAAGCCACATTGACATCGTCTCTATTGAGCAGCTAAGGGTAAGTGAGACTAACCTATATTTATACTTTAGACCCTTAATAATAGCATAGATGTATAGACAGGGTAGAATACTAAGATATTGTCACAGATATAGGTAAACTTCTTTCCTGTTTACTTATTTTCTTTGAGGCTTTGTAATATGTAAAACTGCACATAATACATTTCTGCACATAATTTTGTAAATAAATACATAAATAAATAAAATAAAAATCCGCAGACTTATGCGGAAAGTGTAGGAGCTGAAAAATAAAATAATATGTATTTTATATATTACAGTTAACCACTTGTTTGATAAGCAGGGCTACTGTAGGTCTCTCATATAAAACATTCACTAAAATACAGAAAATATTACTTTACAAATTGTATTGTTCATACATTTTAAAAAGAATTGCATGCTATTTAATAATATTACTGAAATTAATTAAAAACTGAGTAAATATATATTTACACACAAATAGATAAGTAAATAGATAGATTGGACTCAAAATATGGAGAAATCTGTGGATTTCTGCGGGTGCAAGTTCTGTGTGGGCCTAGTTAAAATAAACCTTAGGAATTCTGCTATTGACGTGGTTAAATAGCTTCAGGTTTTACAGGTTCAGGTTTTATGCTGCCTCTTCTGGAAAGCATAATCTGATATGTAAATATGTATTCGGTGTAGTCTGAGAATTGTCTTGTTATGTGGGTTTTATGCTGTGTCTAGTCTAGAAAGACAAGTCAATAATCGTCTAGACAATAGCAACACTGGAACATTTCCGAGACTTGTTTCCTTTCAGCGTCTATTCCCTTGTCTCATTACAGAGTCTATTTCCAAACACAACAAATATCAACAGTCATGGTAAGCTTCGAGTCTCAAACTTGTCATGCACTTTTGTTTTCAAACAAGCAAAGTGTTATGTATCAAACAGTGAAAGCGCAATGATGTGGTTATCTTAAACGTGTTTTGGACTGTCACCTCCAGGGCAAGAACAGGACCACCAGTTCTGGTCTTCATCCTCACTGTGAAAAATGTCATAACCAGAACTGCAAGATTCCCATAGACATCTCAACATCTTGTATCTTCATTTCCTGCCGCTTGAACTGTGGAGCTGCCTTCCACCTTTGTAAAGAGGATGAACATCGTCTTCTATGCCCTAAGGAAACAGTACCATGCCTCAATTCTGGTTATGGTTGTCCCATGACCATGACACGAAAAAGACTTGCCCAACACCTAGAAGTGTGTCCTGCCAGTGTGGTCACTTGTACCTTGGAATGGAACCGATGGCCGGTGAATGAGACCGATATTGCCTTCAATAGGAATGCTCTCCAGGATCCAAACTGGATGAGTCAGTTGGACCTTGCAATGGCACTTAGAGATCAGAAGCTTCTGTTTGATTCAATCCAGATGAACACACACTTCCCTGAGTTGATAGAGAAGGTAGAGGAGCCTGAGGTTCCACTGAACGGTGCTATTGGAGGACTTGATCCAGAGTGCTGGGAGTCTCCGATCTTAAACCCAGAAGAGTCATTGGAGAATAGTCTTAATGGAGAAGAGATCCAAGAACTAACCCAGGAGGAACGTCTGGCTTTGGCTGAGAGTAAAGATGTAGCCTGCTTGGAGAACTATGGAATATGGGAGAGAATGTTTGCAAAGGAGAAGGAAGGGTGCAAGCAGACAGTTAAGAATTTAGAGGATAAAAGTTGTCCGATTAAAGACAAGAATTCCCTTCAGAATTCCGACAATCTAGACATTGGTAGAACAGGTTTAGCTCCTTGGCAAGATGGTGTTCTTGACAGGCTCCGTAAAGAGGTCAATGTGGCGGAGTATAATATGTATCTGGTGCACAACGGATGCATGCTTATCAACTTCGGCCAGCTGGCAGCTTGCACACCTAAAGAAAGAGATTTTGTTTATGGTAATTTAGAGCCCATTGAAGTTCAAACCATACACTCTTTCAATGTGCCGACCAGCTACAGAGCCAAACGTAGCCATCTGAAGGATCCGTCCCAAATGATTAAAAAGACACACCAATCTGTGGATACATCTGATTTAGGCATTGCAACTGAAGAGCTTTCAAAGGCAAAAGTGGTAGAGTCCACACTCCTGTGCGCTCTAGAAAGAGAATTAAAAGGTCATCAGATATGTGAGAGTGTTGGGATCGATGGGCTGTATGTTGACGTCGCCACCCAAACCTTTGACTTCCATTCTGCTCCATTCAAAAGTGATGCAACGTTGGCCAATGTTGTTGCAGATCAACCTCAAAGCCTACATGTTCAAATTCAGACTGAATGTGTGACTAGGAGACACAACAAATCATGCTCAGCCTTTACTTACCTGTGCTGTCATGCCTTCAGGCGTGATGAATACCCCTGGCACTTTAGGAACGTGCATGGAGACATCCAGTCATGTCTTACTGGCTGGTTTTTACAGCGGTGCCCACTGGCTTACCTTGGTTGCACCTTTAGCCAGAAGCAATTTCGACCATCTAAATATCAGGCCACTGTAAGCTATGATACAGATCTTAGCACTTTCAACTTACAACCAGAAGTGACCGCGTCTCTAAACAAAGGAGTAAAAACCATTAACAGTGAACGCAAACGTGCCAAGAATTTGGATTCCTTGAGCAGACTTCCTTTTGAAATCTTACAACACATAGTGGGTTTTCTGGATAGTGTGTCTTTGGGTCGTCTATCTCAAGTTTCCCAGCTAATGAGGGAAGTTTGCAGTACTGTTCTGCAGCAGAAGGGCATGGTGTCACTCAAATGGGAGAAAAAGACATACTCTCATGGTGGATTCACTTGGAGGGCCCGGAAAAAGGTAAATGCCTTGATCAAATCAATCTCTTAGTACTCTTTAATGGTCCAACTTTAAATCAGATGTGTGTTTGTTTTTAACTTTACACTATCAGAAATGGGTTGGTACGTTTTCAAAAGCTTCACTTTTGTACCTACCTGGTCCAAATTGGTATCTTAAAGGAATAGTTTAGTACCTTCAAGGTACATATTAGTACATAAAAAGTACAAACATGTACTTTGTGGAACTTTAATGGTACAAAAGTGAACCTTTTAGGTGCAAAGGTGTACATTTTGAAAATATACCACCTGAGTGATTCTGTACCTTTTATTTATGAGAGTGTACCATTTCTGAGAATTCACTGTGCACTTACATCAAAAAGTCATCATCTAATAATTTCTGATTTTCGATCACTTCTACTAGGGTGTAATAAGAAGCAGGGAACCATACACTGTACACAACAATCTATAAAAGTTATTAGTTAATGTTTACCGTCATATTCAGAAAACAATCTTGTTAGCTTGAAGTCACCATATACTGTAGGTAGTTGACATCAATTGTGAACTGCATTCCAATTCTTGTGAATGGCATGTTATTATCAGTTTTGTTTAATACTCGATTATTCATGTAAAGATTCATGACAAGACTATCATGAGTCTCCAAATCCTCTCCACACTCACAATTGAATTATACAAACCTTAAATGTTTTCCAGCCCTGTCTAATTTTATTTCAGGAACATTAGCGGTGTTGCAGGGCATGATAAACATTCTAAGTACGTTTGTCCTCTGTTATCTGTTCTCTGAGCTATGTGGGTCAGAGAGCAGCAAAGAGGCCGCACATGGGTCATTTTACTCTCTCTGGCTCCATGTCAGTCGGCTTCATGCTTTTAAAGATTTGATGTTGTATGACAGGTGGTCAGCCCCCCTCTCTCTCTCTTTCTCCCCTCTTGGTCTATTGTTTGGGAAGTAATCTATCTTTGTGTTTAACCAGTAGGTGATATAACTTATATTAAGGAAAGAATACTGATCACCATTGTGATGACACAAATTTACTTTAAAGGTACAGGTACATACAGTCATGCAGCCATTCTACTGTAGGTTCCAATATAAACATTATTTAAACTATTAGTTTTAAAGATGAAAATTGTTATTACCTACTGACCTTCATTTTCTCCAGTCCCCTGAGATCTTTGTTCATCTTTGTGATACAAATTAAGATATTTTAGATGAAGTCCGAGAGCTCTCTCTCTCATCCTCCATATACATCAACGTTCCAGAAATATTCAAAGTCCAGATAAGAAACATTGTCAAAAAGGTCCATGTTACTTCAGTGGTTCAACTGTCACTACACCAAGCTCCAAGAACACATTTGTGCACAAAAAAAAAAAAAAAAGTAAAAACTACTTTGTTCACCAATGTCTCCAATGCCGCCAATGTTAGGCAGTGTGTTTACTACAGGCAATACAACACTTGCATGTTGCACTCCTGATTTCAATGACAAATATGTCATATTGCCCATAGTAATAACAAAGTTTCAGAAGTTACAAAGTCATTTTACACTGGTTTTGGAGCACAAACATGTTCTTGGAGCTTCATGTGATTACATTTGAACCATTCAAGTCACATGAAATGTTTTGACAATGATTTGGTTTTGGTAACTTCCTTTCATTTTTGTACAGTAGGCTACTCTTGTTTGATTTGCACAAACTGACATAAGTGTTTCTTAAGTGGCCAAATATTTTTTTTTAAGATCATAATTTCCAGTCATTACAAAAGCTTTATTGAAATAGTCCAGTGTTTAACCTGTAGGTGATATAAATTGAGGATTGAGGAAAGAATACTGATCATCATTGTGATGACCTGAATTTATTTTAAATTGACTTACAGTTATGCCCTGTAGAAGTTCCACTTCAGTGGTTCAACTGTAATCATATGAAGCTCCAAGAACACTTTTGTGCACCAAAAAAAACTATTTTTCTCAGTGTCTCCAATGCCGCCAATGTGAGGGAGTTTGTTTACAGGCAATATGATGATTGTGTATGTAGTAAATTTCAGAACCCAAGCCAGGAGACTTGTTTCAAACAGAATTCTTTATCAAGATCGTGTTGTTGTTTCTGCAGTCAAACAGGCAACTTCAAAGAAGTCTACAAGAGTCTAATTTGAGTCAGTTGTCCTGTCTAATACATATGTTATGGGGGGCAGAGTTAATAGGTGGAGATAAAGGACTGGCATGACAAGTTTAGCAGAAAGTCTTGTTCAAGGTTATAGATCCTGAGGTTTCACCTGCCCCGAATGGCCTGAAAGTATCACTCAGACATTCATGGAGACAAAGTCACAGTTGTTGGGATCCTGCCCTTAGCATTTGCATTACTTTGGGATCTGCATTACTTTGGGATGTTCAGGAAGGCAGAAGTTTTAATGCCTCATACCTGGGCTGCTAGAGTTTTGAATGAAATTATACTTTAAAAAAAACCAAAGCCTTTCAGTTATATATGTTATTACTGAGTACGTTTACATGGACACTAATAATCAAATTATTTGTCTTAATCTGAATAAGACAATAATATGATTAAGGTGTTTACATGAGTTGCATTTTGAATGTTCCTTTCATGATCCCGTTTTACGTTATAGTACATAATTTGATTAATGTCATTGTGTCACCACGCTATGAATTTTTGAAGGCCGTTATTTTGCAATCTTTCGGGAGGCGGAGTATGTTTTTCACTCCGACAAATGCAAACATGGACTCTAAATAGAGCCATGGGTGGTCTTCTTCCTCATCGCCGTGAACAGTTGAAAGTGAAGGAGTTGAAGGTGGACTTTCTTTTGAAAACAAAGTAAAGTGCTCTCAATGCAGGCAGGCAGCGCTGTCTTCTTTGATCGTCTGATTCACTTAATGATGACGAGCCAGCTTATTTAAACCTGTGACAGAGCCATCTGCTGCTCTGGCAGTGGGGTTTCGAATGATTTGTAACGTTTTTATAATTGTTACGAGTAACGATGCAACACATTAAAAATATATCGGAGTTCAAGTACTAAACTCATCGAAAATATGCCCTGAAGTAAAAGTGGAAGTAGGAGAAAAAAAATACTCCAGTAGAGTACAGATACAGCCTTTTAGTACTTAAGTACAGTAGTGAAGTAGTTCTACTTCGTTAGTATACATCTCTGGTTTTAATGGAATTTGATGTTGCCTGCTGTATGGGAAAAAACCTCCGCATTTCGTGTTCCTTCACTGACTCGGTAGGTGCAGAGAATAGTGTCAAACAGCCATGTGTGTAAATCCTACATGATAATAATAGTTTGATTGCGGTGTTTACACGTCTGTACTGCACTTCAATAATGCGACTATAATCGGCATACTCCGCATGTCTTAATTCGATTTCTGTTTAGTTCGATTTTGACCATAATCTGATGAAATTAATCAAAAATCGCTGTTTACATGGTAAACTCTTAATCAGAGTATTGTCTTAATCGTATTAAAATCTGATTATTAGTGTCCATGTAAACATACTCATTATTAATTTGTAATTCAATTCAAGTTTATTTATATAGCGCTTTTTACAATGTAGATTGTGTCAAAGCAGCTTAACAAGTTCAATTAAAGTCCAAATTTTTGAGTTTAGTTTTTTTTTTTTTACATGTATATAATTTGTAACTAGATTATATACATGCTTATTTCCATACATGTCATGCTGCTGACTCTAATGCCAAATACATTGATTTCCTATAGAAAACATGCAACATAACTTCATATGATTACAGTTGGGAAGTTTTGACAATGTTTTCGGTTTTGGTAACTTCCTATTGATTGATTCTTATTTGTTTTGCACAGTAGCCTGTTTGGTTTACAAAAACTGACAAAAGTGTTACTTGGTGGTTTTTAAGATCATAATTTATAATAATAATTAATAATTTCCAGTCGATAAAAAAAAACTTAATTGAAATAGTGCTGATGGATCTACATTCCTCATCTTCATCTAGGCATGGGAGTTCAGCTGTCTGTTCTCTCCAGTGGATAAATGGGTTTTTGAAGACATGCCCCCCATGGCAGAACACCTGAAGGTTTGTCCTTTCTACCAGAAGGAGATCAGAAGTGAACCTGTGGCGTTACCCAGTATGACAGATCTCCAGGAGAGAAGAGGAGAATTCCAGACTCTACTCAACAATGTCTTTACCACTGACAAAGCAAATGGAGAATAAGAGACTGCTTGTGGCAGCACAGTTTTTATCATCAATATTAATTTGTGTTGGTCAGCGTTATCTTGTACTGTAATTTTAAAGGGATAGTTCACCCAAAAATAATAATTATGTAATTATTTACACTATAGCAGCCAATATCAGACTGTCTTTGTTTGTGTTCCATAGAGTCATACAGAAAAGTCAGGACTGGAACACCATTATAGCGAGGAAAGCATGACAGAATTTTCTTTAAAGGATCTTTGCTGACCTCTAGTGGTTTAAAAATACACCCACAACGGCTTTACAATTTATAATTGCATAAGGGTCAAAGAGAAAAAGAGATTAATGTAAAAAAAAAAAGCTTTTATCAAATATACTTTGAAAAATAGTCATATGATGACATTATTTTAGGATCACCTCCCATACAAATGCTTTAATTGTAATTGTAAAACTCATTGATTTGTTTGTAATAATTTAAAAATGCAGCAAGATCAAATTCAGTATATATTATTGTATACATTTAAATGAAAACAGGCCAGAATAAGTATGTTGTTTCATATTTTTGCAAAAATGTTAAACTGACAATTCAACATTTCATATTTCATCCATATTTTGACAACTTATTTTCATAAGCGTTATATGAAAGTATACATAGAAACTTGCACTATGAATATTAAATGTATGTATATATACTTCTATGTATATTAAAACACCTTTGCAAATTTAATCTGATTAAAATACAACATGGGTTCGGTTTTTTAGTATATACTTTATTTAATTGTGTCATTTCAAACTATACTATCGGTATTAACGCAAGAAATGTGTGTGCATAAAATGTTAAATGTTGGACAATTTTATGTTAGGAAATATGTATTTTATATAATAATTTATTAATGTATTAATAATTTATTAATTTATTAAATTTATAATTTATAATTTAAGTTTTATTAAAAAGTCTGGAAAAGTATATATTTTTTATTTATTAAAATTTATAATAAAGTGTTTTGCATTCTCAAATAATAGTAGTAATAATAATAATAAAAATTATAATAATAATTAATAATAATAATAATAAAAATACTACTACTACTACTAATAATAATAATAATAAAAATACTATTACTACTACTAATAATAATAATAATAATAAAAATACTAATAATAATAATAATAATAAAAATAATAATAATAATAATAATAATGATAAAAAGATATTACAAATAAAAAAAGGTTCAGTATTGACTTTTTTATCATAATTTTATCATATCAAAAAAACAAAAATGGTTTCTTAGAACTTTGCAGTTTTTACCTTATTGGCTTTATTAAGCTGAATTTTATTTTTATCAATTTTATTGTTTTTTGTTTTTTTTTCAATCGCAAGATAAGAAGTTAATAAAATTGAAAAAAGTTATAACTGTGAGATGTAAACTTGCAGAATTGTGATTCCTTGGTGGAAACAAGCTTGTGTATACCACATCCCAAATAATACACGACAGTCACTTGAAAACTCTTTGAATTTATTCACTTATGAAAACCACCAAGTAGCCTAAAACATTAATAAACAAACTCCTTTCCCTGAATACAGTTCATATATTTATGAGTATATTGCCTCTATTTTGTTTCGGACACTTCTGGGTTGCGTAGTTTACTAATGATCTCTGACAACATGCGGTTACACAGAGCAGCGTAAGGGTTCAAGATCACAGCCTGCTGCCGGGCAAACTCACTCCCCAGAGCAGCTGCCCTCTCAAAATCCAGCCGACCTTCTTCATCACGACCCGACAGCCTGAAAAGAAGCCCACGCTGAACCAGAGCCTGACAGGCCGAGCGTCCAGTGCCATTACTGAGAGAGATGGCACGCTCCAGATCTTCAACTGCACCTGAAAGACATAACTGATTGAATACACGAGACGTACAAAAATGTATTGTACACGTGCCTCATCTAAACTCTGTAAAATGTAACAATTTCTCCCAACATTAGTTATTTGAAATACGGAAGCTTGAAATACTGATTAAAATGATTGACTATTAAATAAGACTATGACATAAGAAAGAAAGCTTAAAAGACATGACACATTTGTTGAGTGTTCTTGAAGTGTTCTGTCAAGATTTCTGTGGAAGTTAGTCTGTCTATGTGCGCCAAAAGAAGGGAAATTATTTAAAGAAAGAAAGAAAGAAAGAAAGAAAGAAAGAAAGAAAGAAAGAAA
>CAIGQW010001850.1:393740-410584 GCA_903798125.1 Danio choprae | reverse complement strand
CCATCCATCCATCCATCCATCCATCCATCCATCCATCCATCCATCATCTATCTATCTATCTATCTATCTATCTATCTATCTATCTATCTATCTATCTATCTATCTATCTATCTATCTATCTATCTATCTAATAGATCTTCACCTTACCATCATCCGTCAACTCCTCTTCCTGATTTAATCCAGGAACATCTCCAATAGGACTGGTGGGGTTAAAGATGGCCTGTAATACTGCTCTGTCATGTGCTGATGCCATTTTCCTCTAGCTGTAGACTGCGGTCCAGAATAACGGTGTTTAAAAGTTAAATGCATTTCTGTAGGAAAAGAGGAGTTCCCTGCATTTCTGGCATTGTCTGGCGCTCCACATTAGCCAATTGGAAGAGGGGGTGGAGGCAGGACTTTGAGATGGTCTGTGTTTGATTAAGTTTGTGGGATGTTCAGGAACTAAAGTCAGACAGTCGTGCTGCTTTTTCTAAATCACTGTGTGTGGAGCACTTTCAGACTTTTCAACAAACAAGAATATAATGTATTATAAAAAGAAAGATGAGCTGCAAATAACGTGGAGACAGTAATGATGAGTTAAAAGCCTAGAAAATCTTTGAATAGTATTATTAAGGGAAAAGGGCTACTTCTAGTAAGTTCCTGATGATTATGGTCCTCTACGGTCCAAGTTATTTTTTTGTACACTATAAAAAGCAATTAGTTGACTTTACTTAAAAAAGAGAGCAAACTGGTTACCTTATAATTATTAAGTAAACAAACTAATTACATAGTTGCATAATTGCATAATTACAAGTTAAGTCAATGGTTTTACTAACTTTTTTGTAAGTAAAATCAACGTGTTGCTTTTAAGGCAATGGGTTTACTCATTTACAGTTTTTCTCAGTCGCTTTGGTACATTTCTCAGATCAGAATTCATCATTCATTCATTTTCATTTCGGCTTAGTCCCTTTATTAATCTGCGGTCGACACAGCGGAATGAACCGCCAACTTATCCAGCATATGTTTTACACAGCGGATGCCCTTCCAGCTGCAACCCATCTCTGGGAAACATCCATACACACCCATTCACACTCATACACTACGGACAATTTAGCTTACCCAATTCACCTATACCGCATGTCTTTGGACTTGTGGGGGAAACCGGAGCACCCGGAGGAAACCCACGCCAACACAGGGAGAACATGCAAACTCCACACAGAAACGCCAACTGACCCAGCCGAGGCTCGAACCAGCGATCAGCGTCCTTCTTGCTGTGAGGCGAACGTGCTACCCACTGCGCCACTGTGAGGCCCCAGATCAGAATTGAAATTCTCAGAACTATCTGTTCAATCTTCACATCATGGTGTCAGTTGTGCACATCAGAAAAGCAGTTTCTCATTCCTTTGAAGAAGTTGCAAATGCTTGCGTACATCCATGCAAATGGTTATGTGCAATTCTCTGATATTTTTTACTACATTATCAATTGCTTATGTCATGTTGATCAAAATGTATTATTTTGGTCTCTGTTGAATAGTCTCACCCCTGACAGCATTAAATCGTTTGTTCATGGCATAAGTTGTTACATGCAAAATGGTTGAACAAAATGAAGTTGTCAGTCAAATTTGTACGCGCTGTTTTGAGAAATGCACTTACTGTTTTGCAAATTTCAATTCTGATCTGAGAAATGTACCAAAGCGACTGAGAAAAACTGTAAATTAAAGTAACTAATTGCTTTTTACAGTGTAGGGAACACTGTAAAATAGGGAATAAACGTTGTTTTAACGTAATACTCTGTTAATAATGAAGTACAGCATACATATTTGCATTATTCTTTGAAGAAAAAAAATATCAAATAGGGCTGCTATTGATATTTCATGTAAACAGGTATAATTATTATATAAATTTTTTGTATTTGTATTTGAACTCTTTACTTCTGAAGTTGATGCCAATGACATAACTAATTACTTTTCTTTTAGATGTGTTCACCTGTAGAGGGCACTGTTTGCTGCTCAGCCAGTGCAGATCATGTGACAAAGAAGAATATTTTTTTTCTTTAAAGCAACACCATGCAAGTTTCCCTCACGACTCCCTCTTGTGGTTGATATGTGCAATCGTCTATTACCAGTGTTTTAAAACTGTTGTTGCACATTCCCTTGGGCAGATCAACTCGCATGCATTTGTTGACCTAACAGAACCAGTGTATGCTGAGACATCGTTTGGAAACCATGTCCACCAACCAGGTAAAAGATCCTGTGTTACTCCATTATGTTCCACAAATATGATCAGATATGATCGCACCATTAAGTGTAAGCCTGTTTGTTACAAATTTGTGTTTTGCATATATATATGATGATTCTCTCAATTGTTTTTGATTTCTTCTGGCAAACCATTTTATGGTTCTGCCATGGCATTCATGTTGTTGTTGTGGTTGGGTTTATATTAGATTGTTTCTTCTCACAGTTGGCATTTGGCTAACTTCTGCTATAATAGGCTACAAAAACAACATGTTACATGTGGCTTAAAGAAGGTCACACTGTTCCACTCATAGGCATTTCTATATGTTCATGGTTGCATTGGCAGGGGATGTGGGGCTGTGTGTACCCGATCACTCACCCAAAGTTGCATGAATGATTTCAGGTGACCGAAAGCATATCTGGTAGCCAAAATCAGCCCCAGAATTTGTCTAGTTAAACATTATCCTACCACCAATATAATTTTAGAGACATTATTTTAAGGTTGGAAACTTACATAGTGATGCTTCAAAAAGTCAGTTTGGATCAACTGCAAATGAGAAAAGTGGATTGAGGCAAATCCACATATAACATTTTGCATGAATCCAAATGGTATAATGTATGTATCAATATTTTCAGGTCTGTGTGTAAAAGGAACTGTTTTAATCTGGCATTGGTGCTCAAATGGGGAAAAAGTTAAATAATAGCAACAGTATTTTATCTTATCCAATATTAAGTCCAAATTTGAACTCTCTCGTTCAAGGTTAAAGACAGGCTACTTAAGTTTCAATATCAGCAAGTCACAATGAAGAATCATAAACTAGTGTCTCTAATAAATGTGTGTGTTTGTGTTTATATATGTGACATATTTTATGTCTGGGTTTCCTCCGGGTGCTCCAGTTTCCCCCCACAGTACAAAGTGCTGTACATGCGATATAAGTAAATTGGGCAAAGAAAATTAGCCGTAGTGTATGAGTGTGTGTGTGAATGCAAGAGTGTATGCGTGTTTCCCAGTACTGGGTTGTGGCTAGAAGGGCAACTGCTGCATAAACCATATGCCAAAATAGTTTGTGGTTCATTCCACTGTGGCGACCCCTGATAAATAAGGGACTAAGCAGAAGGAAAATGAATTAATATTTTTAATTACTTAAATTTTGTTGATCAATCATTTAATCAAGGAACTGTATTTCTGGGGGTTTTCCATCTGGAGTAAATGGCCTTGAGGCTATGGGCAATTTTTTAGCAATTATTTCCAAAAAGTAACTAGCGTAGTTCTTGCAGTCTTGACAGAAATTGTCTTCTTTCTTCCCCTTACACCCTGCTGTCCTACATTCCTGCCTAATGGAGTGGTGCTCAATTAAGCCAGCGCTGGATGTTTGACTGTTTTTTTTGTTTTTTTTACCTCAGCAACTTGAGAGGGGAGACCTTATGTAAAAATTTAAAATTGTCTTAAATAATCAATTTTGAGCTGTCTGAAGTACTGGTAATAACTTCTTTGATATGAAAAGTAGAAGCACCTATAGACATTTGTGAAATGTGTGACTGTGGATAAGTAAAAAATCATGAGTGAGGTGCACAGGGTTTGGGGTAGTAGATGTGGCTACAGAGAAACAACTAAAACAAATGTTTGGAATATTTATTCATTCATTTTCGGCTTAGTCGGCTTAGTCCCTTTATTAATCTGGGGTCGCCACAGCGGAATGAACCGCCAACTTCTCCAGCATATGTTTTACGCAGCGGATGCCCTTCCAGCTGTTACCCATCACTGGGAAACATCCATACACACCCATGCACTACGGACAATTTAGCTTACCCAATTCACCTATACCGCATGTCTTTGGAGTGGTGGCGGAAACCGAAGGAAACCCACGCGGACACGGGAAGAACATGCAAACTCCACACAGAAATGCCAACTGACCCAGCCAATGTTCGAACCAGCGACCTTCTTGCTGTGAGGCAATTGTGCTACCCACTGCGCCACCCCATCACCCATGTTTGGAATACTTCAAGATTAATTACATGAAAATTAGAAGTTAAATCAAGTTCATGACTTTTTTTATATGAAAAGGACCATACGTTTTACCTTCTTGTGTTATCAGTGTTATTGTGAATATGAGGTTACTAGTCAGAAATGACATAACTGGCATGTGATTTTACTAACTCCAAACATGTTCCTGGAGGGCCACTGTCCTGCACAGGGTATAGCTTCATCACTGATTAAACACACCTATACCAGATAATAAAGCTCTCTAGTCATCAAGTTTTTCATCTGTTTTGTGGGACAGTCGCTCCCCACAAGTGAGAAATTCGTGGTGCAGTTCTTGACAAGATGTTGTTTTGTGCAGGAAACACGAATATTAAAATGGCCCAGAATTAACAGTCTGTTTCTGGAATGACACTGTCCTGCAGGGTTCCTACTCTAATCAACACAGCTTAAAGAGTTAACAAAAAAAAAAATATAATAATTAAAATTAAACCATGTTTGTTGGAGCTGGGTGTTACTAAAGTTTGCATGGCCAGTGTTCCTTTGGGACAGGTTTACTCAAACCCGGTCTACATGCCCCACCTCTCATTTAGCATGTTTCTCTCTTCACATCAGACGTTAGTTCAAATTCAAACACAAGTGCCCTGCAAAGTAGACTCCACAGTATATTCTGCCATGATTTTAGTTAGAGTTTCTTGTGCTTCGTAAGAGTGCAATGAGAGAGAAGGTACTAGGGAAGAATTCACACTGCGTGGGGACGTGCCAATCAGAACACAGTTCATACATGTAACTCTTTTAGCAAGCTTGGTTAGCTGGGCTAAATAGAAGAGACATTCAAAATATGCAGAACGGTTCGAAGTTAGGATCAGTATTGAGAAATGTTGCTCTAGGACAGTGGTTCTCAACCAACAATACTGCACTGCAATACAATACAATACTGTCTCACATAAGCATTTCGGGTCTTGAATTCTTTGCTAATGAGCTGATGAGTTGAATCAAGTGTGTTTGGCTAAGAAGATATACAAAACATGCAGTGTTAGGGGGGCTCCAGAAGGGTGATTGAGAACCACTGCTCTAGGAGAAGGATTAGGCAACCCCTGGTGAAACCAGTGGCTAGATCACCACTTAAAGTGTTAGTTCGCCCAATGAAAATTTAATTACTATTTAATCACCCTCAAGTGATTCCAAACCTTCATTTAATTTTCTTCCGTTTATCTGGGGCTGGATCGCAGGGGCAGCAGTCTCAGGAGAGAACCCCAGTCTTCCCTCTCCCCAGGCACTTCCTCCAGCATGTCCTGGGTCTTCCCAGAGGCCACCTCTCGGTGGGACATGCCAGGAACACCTCCTTAGGTTGGCATCTAGGAGGCATCTGAAATGGATGCCTAAGCCACATCAACTGACCACTCTCGAGGTGGAGGAGCAGGGGCTCTACTACGAGCTCCTCCGGCGTGACAGAGCTCCTTACCCTATCTATAAGGGTTCGCCCTGCCACCCTGTGAAGGAAACTCATTACAGCAGCTTGCATCCGAGATCTTGTCCTTTGGTTATGCCCCTAAAGTTCATGACAATAGTTAAGAGTAGGAACGTAGATTAACCGGTAAATCAAAAGCTTTGCCTTTCAGCTCAGCTCCTTCTTTACCACAACGGGAAAACCAAATATATTTTTACAAAAACAAATAGTGTGGAAGTCAACAGTTACAGGTTTCCAGCTTTCTTTGAGGTATCTTCTATTGTGTTCAACAGAAGAAAGCAAGTCTAACAGGTTTGCAAAAAGTGAAGGGTGAGCAAATCATGACAGAATATTCAGTTTTTTGGTGAGTTTTTCGCTTTTAGTCAACAGAGAATTATAAAAAAAAATAGGCTACAGTTAGCAATGGTCAGTGCACCAGTTCACTTTTTGGCTACATGATTTTGGCATGTTTGTGGACCCAGAACTGTGAATTATTTTAAATATAACCCAGGTTTCAATCCTAACATGAAGATTGACATTTAAAGATTGAACTTTTATGTCTACATTTAATTTCAGTAATCATATTTCAGTTGTATTATAGTATAAATGGGTTAACATATCTCTCGAGTTGTTGCCCTTGGGGAAAATGTAGTTTTTCTTTTTACAGACAGAAGTATTCTAGCAAGCAAATATGATCATATGATCACAACACTCACAGCGACAAGTCTGAAGCAGCAACGAATGGGTAGTTGGACAGAATGATGAAAGACGCATGGCTAGTTCTTATAAAAGTTCTTATAAGTGCAATGAGACCCCTGGTGAATATAACATGCCCCAATAAGCACAGACTTTGTTTGTTTCTCCAGGAAAGCTCTGAACGTAGTGTAAAAATACATCATATTTATTCTGGTGCATGCTGGAGCAGGCAAATAATGTTAGTTTGTGCCTCATAGAAAGCAATTCAGCAATATCACAGCAATTACTATCAAAAGTTACTCCATAAATATTGGTCTGTGTGAATCATGGCATTTTTGTGATTAAATGATCTGATGAAAATAACAAGTAGACCATTTAAGCTATTTTAACAGTATATCAAGCAGATTAAGACACAACAGTAATGAGCTTTGTTGCTGATTTTATACATGGACATTTTACAAAGCGTCAATATGGCCTCATAAGGGGTGGAATACACTACATGAATCTGAGCAGGCTTTAAAACACCTGCCATCTATTACTTACTATTTGCTTTGTAAATGAAAACAGTGGGAAAAAAAACTTGGCATCACACACTAGCAGACTTTCAAGTCATTCTGAACACAACAAACTCATTGCCTCTAACAGCATGCGTTCTGAAATTGGCTCCAAATATGAAGCATGTTCGAGCTCATCCAACTGGGTCATTTATGTGAACAATCAGAATCTGGGCCTGTGATTTTTCTGCTAAATCTGTGAACTCAAACTGGCCAAGACTTTCAGCAACATCCAACTTTACCATTTTATATTTCATTTCTGTCTTCTTGGCCCACTGCCGCTGCATTAGGGATGACATATTTTGTAGGCCAAATCCAGAAATGAGTGGCATGTGTGTACTAGGTCTGTTATTAACATTACTTACATATATACAATACCCCACTGTATGTAGGTTATTGTGATGAACAGTAAAACAGTTATATACAGCACACTGGTATTGAATATATATATATTATATCTGAAGTTACTTCATTGAACAAAAAAAAAAGTGTTTTGATAATCTTCAATCAAATTCTGACCGTTTGCTTTTGCATTTTGATTGGTGGTTCTTCACTGTTGATATCAGTTTGATGGATTCAACCTCAATATTAACCCCTCTCACCATTAGATTGTTATGAGGGATGTGCGAAAATCAACACACTGAAATAAGTCTCAGCAACTTCCTGTTTTATAATATAATTTGTCAGAGGGATTTATCAAAATAATTTATCAAAGATTTATCGAAGAAGGGCAGCGCGGTGACGCAGTGGGTAGCGCTGTTGCCTCACAGCAAGAAGGTCGCTGGTTCGAGCCTCGGCTGGGTCAGTTAGCACTTCTGTGTGGAGTTTGCATGTTCTCCCCGTGTTCGCGCGGTTTCCGTCACAAGTCCAAAGACATGCGCTATAGGTGAATTGGGTAAGCTAAATTGTTCATAGTGTGTGTGTGTGTGTGTGTGTGTGTGTGTGTGTAAATGAAAGTGTATGGGTGTTTGCTAGGGATGGGCAGCAGCTGGAAGGGCATCCGTGTAAAACATTCATTCATTCATTCATTCATTCATTCATTCATTTTATTTTCGGCTTAGTACCTTTATTAATTCATTCCGCTGTGGTGACCCCTGATTAATAAAGGGACTAAGCCGAAAAGAAAATGAATGAATTTATTGAAGAAAATGGCATGCGTTTTAGTGCACTCAGTGCTCGAATTCACTTACTTGTTTTCATTCACTCCTTATGTGGACTATATTAGTGAACTAATGTTGGGAATAATGCATGAGGGTATACGGGGGGGTGATTTAGGATTCTGGCTATGACCAGTAAGACCTTAATTATCAGGTTAATTGGATGGAGTTTCAAGGCTGTTTACCAGAAGTGGCTGATGGTGTTTGCATTACCTATCACTACCACATGAGGGCGACAGACACCTGTTTATGTTTAAACAATACTGCACATTCCCTTAAAGGTCCTAGGATTGATCACATTAGCATTGCTTTATGTGGGAACATGTTCATATAAATATACACAATTTATATAATGAATTATATGATGATACAAAATATCAATAAATAGCCATTATTCCAGTCTTCAGTGTCAGATGATTGATCAGAAATTCAGAAAATCATCTGTTTTCTGTTTATGTACATGCATTTTGCAAAAGGTTATTTCTGCAGCTCTACATATAATAAGTGAATCACATAATGTAACTGTCAGCAAAACATTAGCCATGCTAATCTGTGCTCATTATTGTGGATGCTAAATCATCATGGCTTCTATATTTTACTCTATATACTGTATTTATTAGTTGTTGTTGTTTTTTTTAACTCAAATTGAATGTGTACTTTTACAAAATGGCAAAAACAGTTGTTTACCCAGTGTATTTCAATAGAAAGATCTGAGCTCAGCATGTACACGCAAGCCACATTTATATTGCAGGGGGTTCAGATCATTCCCTGACCACCCTGTGAAAAACACTGATGATGACAAATGAACATGGAAGAGAAATCACATCCCCTTGCCCCTCTACAACTGATCAGCTCAACATCTGCACATCACTCGCACATAAATTAGCATGCATTTACATGGCAAAGCCTGGCATATTCAATGTTTTATTCAGACTAGACCTGCTGCTTTATTAGAAACAAAGACATAGAAATTCATGTTGTGGATATATCAATGTCTCGCTTAAGTTTACAAGTTTGAAACACTTAGGCTTAATAAAATTATAGCTACAGTATGCATATTAAACAGCTCTTTGTTCTCTCTTGTGATTAGTTAATTTAAAAACTAAGAATTTGATTTGTAAACAATGTTAATAACACAAAAGTTTCAAAGTAATTGACAATACATAGCTAGCAAAACCACTAGCATTTTGTCATATAGGTAGCATGTTCCTAGTAAGAATTAGTTCACTATTATATGTTCACGTAGTACGCAATGTCTCTACCATTGTTTGCAGTACATTTGTATTGCTACGTAATAGCATCTTTCTGCCAAGATATTATTACATTGCTACAATGATTATTAGCACACAGCTAGTATGTTGCAGCATACAGATATCATGTTTTACTGTAATTTAACACCGTTAGCATATGTTTTGTCAGGTGGCTAGCATGGAAGCAGATTTAGCATTTAATTACTATGACAAAAGTGTGTTTCTAGCATGATAGCACAGCTTGCAATACATACATTATTTAACAATGCTAACATGCATTGTTTCATAGGTAGCTGTTTTATTACATATAGCATTTAAATGTTTTAGCACATTTGCTATCATGTTTCTTCAACTGCCAGCAAGTTTCTAACATTTTTAGCACACAAATAGCACACCGTAGTAGAGTATATTGCTAGCATTTTTCAAATGATTTAGCATACTGCTGTTTTATCACATGTAACATTTATATGTTTAGGACATTTGTTTTCATGTTTCTACAACTGCCAGCAAGTTTCTAACATTTTTAGCACACAAATAGCACGTTGTTGTACATTGCTAGCATTTTGTCACATGATTTAGCATACTGCTGTTTTATCACATGTAGCATTTAAATGTTTTAGCACATTTGCTAATATGTTTTTTACAACTGCCAGCATGTTTCTAACATTTTTAGCACACAAATAGCACACTGTAGTACATTGCTAGCATTTTGTCACATAATTTAGCATACTGCTGGTTTATCACATATGTAGCATTTACATGTTTTAACACATTTGCTATCATGTTTTATCACACATCTGTCTAGATTACTTGTTTCAGATCGGTATTAATATGTTATTCCCAGATAGCAACTGCTGAATCTAATAACGAAAGCTCATCCAGGTAATTTAAATCATCTTGATAATCTGTGAATACAATCACATATATGTTTGTCTGTCACACTGGTTTTCGACTGTTTGTCACACTGTTTTTTACTGTTTGGTGCCATCTTGTTACTAAAAAATATGTTGAACTGTTTTCGTTTCTGTCAACTTAGCATTTAAATAATAATAATAATAATAATAATAATAATAATAATAATAATAATAATAATAATAATAATAATAATAATAATAATAATGGGATTATGGCTGAGAAATATTACTTAATTCCTTACATAAAGACTGACAGGCTTATCAGCAACCCAATATGAAGCAGAATCAGAAACAAGTATTCCATGTGATATGTAAGGAATAAAGTACATCCTGGTGGTTATTATCACAGAATAAAACTAATCAGGCTTGTCAGTTGTATAAGATGTAATGGCTTTAAACAGATGCCTGACAGAAAAATTCACTTTTCAATGCAATCCATGTTTAGTTATTAGTTAAGCGGCTGTTATCAACGAAAAACATGCTTTGGAATCTTCCGACTAACCAATCACCATGAAATAGAATGAATAAGAATACAAACTATGACAAATGTTCAGCTTTTAACGGTTATAATGGAAATTGTATTGGTTTCAAATTACAATTTGCAAGGTTGTTTTGAAAGTAGTTTTATGCATATTTCCACAGGTGCATTTGGACACCATATGTTCTCAAAAGTATTTGAGTGAAAGCTTTAGGCAAATAGTTAAATCGTTTTGTTTTATATTTATTTTTATGTTACATTGTTGTATGTTTTTTAACACTACAGTATAATTGGTTTGCTGTTTATAGCTGAAAAGCATGCCTTAGCCTGATGCAAGGTTCCCAAATGGTTTCGCATGCTGTGTGTAGAATAAACTATACATCATTTTTTCCCTGCTATAATGATGAAAATGATCACTCGCTTTCAGAAAACAAGACTTTAAAGACATACGGCTCTGAAATGTTCACTGGAATAACAAATGGGATAACGAGCTCTAGTAAACATAAGCTGCATCTATAATATGTCAGTCATTAATCTCCTGCATTTCTCAGCCCAGCGTGACAAACTGAAAACTACAAACAAGCTCCTGCTAAGGACAATGGCGATTAATTTATACATCTACATACTATTAGCAGCACAAAACATACAGCACAGCTGGTGGCAGGACACAATCTTATTATAACTGAAAGTAATTACATGAAAGACAATGAGCTTCACAGTGTACACCATGAGAAATGTGTGACCGGAAACACTCGGGACTCAAATAGAGAGTGTAAAAGTCAAAGATAAAATGAGGATGACTCAAAACTTAAAATGAGAATATTAACAGGGGAGAATGATTATATATATATATATATATAATAAATATAGTCATTTATTTTTTTATAATTATAAATAAAAACAAGCAAATAAATAATCAATCAACTAAAGAAACTCTATTTTAAATTTATTTATTTATTAATTAATTATTTTATTTATTTGCTTGTTTATTTAGTTATTTAGTTAGTTACAATAATAATAATAATAATAATAATAATAATAATAATAATAATAATAATCTTGAATACACATGCACATTTATTTACAGTATTCATATTTTTACAATCATTAATTTATTTATAGATATATGCAGGGGCGTAGCAAACGGGGGGACAGAGGGGATACGCCCCCCTCAGTTTTAGAGTCCATTTAGAAACAGGTGATTAATAATTATATGAACGTAAACTTTTGGATCTCATTCAGCTGCCCCTCCATACTTTTAAAATGTCCGCTACTCCCCTGGATATATGTAATGTAATGTGTATTTATATAACGCATTTATCGTGTATGGCCATACAACCCAAAGTGCTACACAATCATGAGGGAGAGTCTCACCACATCACCACCAGTGTGCATATGTGTAGATAGTTTAATATTTTGCATTTGAAATGCTACATATATTTAATGTAAATAACAATAAAAAATAAATTAATACCAATAATAATAATAATAATAATAATAATAATAATAATAATATTAATAATAATAATGTTGTTGTTGTTGTTGTTGTTGTTGTTGTTGTTGTTGTTGTTATTATTATTATTATTATTATTATTATTATTATTATAATTTTTATTATTATTATTATTATTATTATTATTATTATTATTATTATCATCATCATCATTATTATTGTATTAATTATTACTGCCCATCACAACTTCATCACTTCAAACTTCCAGATAAAGAAGTGTATGTGTCTGCGTGTGCATGCATGTGTGCTGTGTTTGTGTGAATGCACTCAAACTCATAGCCTCTTTGTATATTTGTACTGTTTTGTCCTTTTTGTCCCATGTGGTCCGGTGTGAATGTGAACATTAGCAGGATGCTATTACCGCAAATGTCACTGCATCAGCGCCACTTTTCCTGATTATGTCAATACCAGCTGACATCTGTGCGTTCACAGACAATGAAAGCAAGCCAGAAGAGACTGAACATGACTGCAGGACAAGAGGGAAATTAAGAAGGAATAAAGCAAAGTTGACCTTAGAGACAGACGCCGGCTTTGGCGCTCATTCAAACCAGAAGACCTACTGAATATTTCTCATTTATTTTTAACTGGTGAAGAAAACACATGGATCTCATTAAAACGCTATGGATTCACACATGCTGAGAGTAAGAATTGTCATATAGAAAGTGTGGTGATATCACAGCTGTCTCTGTCTAATATGTCCGGAAAGATGCTGTGGTTTATTTTAAGCAATATATACAATATGTGGAGGTCAGTAAGATTTATAATTGTGTGCATTTAGCAATGGTTAGTTTGATCCAACACTGGTGAAAATTCTGAATAAATGACATCATATTAAAATACAAAATAAACTACATTAAAATACATCATAATAAGGGCAACACAGTGGCACAGTGGGTTGCGCAATCGCCTCACAGCAAGAAGGTCGCTGGTTCGAGCCTCGACTGGGTCAGTTGGCATTTCTGTGTGGAATTTGCATGTTCTCCCCGTGTTGGCGTTGGTTTCTTCCAGGTGCTCCGGTTTCCCCCACAATTCCAAAGACATGTGGTATAAGTGAATTGGGTAGGCTAAATTGTCCTTAGTGTGAATGAGTGTGTGTGGATGTTTCCCAGTGATGGGTTGCAGCTGGAAGGGTATCTGCTGCGTAAAACATATGCTGGATAATTTGGCGGTTCATTCCGCTGTGGCGACCCCAGATTAATAAAGGGACTAAGCCGAAAAGAAAATGAAGGAATGAATGAACATCATAATAAAATACAAAAAAAACCAGACTGCAATATGTTTGGAAAGCTGCTGTGGTTGAACTTTATTTTTACTATATGTAAAGGTCAGTAAGATTTATAGTTGTGTGCATTTAGAAATGGTTAATTTGATCCAACACTGGTGACAATTCTGAATAAATTGCATCATATTGGAATACAAAACAAAATAAAAATAGACTGCAATTGTAATTCTAATTAGATTAATTATTATAATTATAATTAGAAATATAATTATAATTAGAAAATCTGATAAGTATTTTTGCCCCTAAACTTGATAGTGTATTGTAGTGGAACAGACAGTTTTAACCCAAAAATGACCAGTCTGTCAGATGAAGAAGAGCCGGAGTCAGAGATTTAATTAAAAGAAAGTTTACTGAAGATAGTTTGCAGTTTCATCAGCAGAAGCCAGCTTCAACACTCTCATAGAGTTCGTAGGTCGCTCTGCTTACTATATATATATATATATATATATATATATATATATATATATATATATATATATAGTTGCAATCAGAATTATTAAAGCCCCTTTAAATTTTTTTTTCTTTTTAAATACTTCCCAAATGATGTTTAGCAGAGCAAGGAAATTTTCACAGTATATCTGATCATATTTTTTCTTATGGAGAAAGCTTTATTTCGGCTAGAATAAAATCAGTTTTTAATTTTTTTAAAATCATTTTAAGGTCAAAATGATTAGCCCCTTTAAGCTATATTATTTTTCCGATTGTCTACAGATCAAACCATCATTATAAAATAACATGCCTAATTACCCTATCCTGCCTAGTTAACCTAATTAACCTAGTTAAGCCTTTAAATGTCACTTTAAGCTGTATATGTCTTAAAAATGATCTAGTAAAATATTATTTACTGTCATCATGGCAAAGATTAAATAAATCAGTTATTAGAAATGAGTTATTAAAACTATTATGTTGAATGAACGAATGAATGAATTATTTTTCTCATAAAACATACAACATTTTTGTTCACTTGCGTAAAGGTTCACATAAAAGTTATATCCTGCAAATCTCCATGCGTCTCCTCCAGGTCAAAACTGATCCAAACGCAGTATGGCCTTAAAAAGAACTAAACTAACCCGGTATTTCATCACACACTTTGCTAATCATTAATGCACCAGCTCATATGTACAGTACGAATGTATCTCTCGCATTAAAAAAAGATCACACATTAACAGGTTTCGTCTCAATCCCCTCGTGTTCTTCGAGTTCTGAGAGCTTCTGCTCCTTGTTATTTTGAGTTACCCAAGTAACGTCATGGTGTGGATCTGATTTTAGTCCCGAGGGGCTCTTGCTGTGTATTGACTCCGTGTGTGAATCTGACTTCAAAGCCTTGACTGGCTAATCCATGCCTGCCCCGTGGAGTTGAACAGAGGTTTGGAGGTGTGGATACCTGGGCAAAAGAGCTGTAGATACTAGTGTTGTGTGGTGGGGTGGCCGTCACGTGGCTATGCGGGGGTAAATTCAGAGCGGGATTATTTTGTTGAGCGGATTACTTAACCATATAGACCCACCGACGCATACGTGTACAGCTGTTGAAGTGATGAGCAGAAAACACAGTTAAAAAATAAAATAATAATAATAAATTTCACTAAGAGCCAAGATGACCTCATGCTTTGAAATGAAAGGTGACACTTTTTAAAGTAAATGTAAGGGCATAGAGTACAGTAGGCTACTTGGTCGCACATTAGTTAATATTAGTTAATGTGTTTGCTAACATGAACTAATTAAATTTAAATGTATGGTTGTTAGCATTAGTTATGTCTTAATACGCACTATTATGTCTTTCTTTTCTTTTTCCTTCTTTTATAGCCTGTTTTAACACATTTTAATCTGTTTTTTATATTAATTGTTTTTATTTTTTTGTACTTGTCTCTTATATTCCTGTTTATGTAAAGCGCTTTGTATTGCGACTGTGTTTGAAATGTGCTATATAAATAAACTTGCCTTGCCTTAAATACTAAATTTACATACTACAATAAATGTATTGTTCATTGTTTGTTCATGTTACACAGTTTGCTATTGAAAACACTTGGTTTGGTTTAGGGAAAGGTTTAGGTCAGTGGTTTACGGGTCTAGGAGGTTATCTGTATGACAAGCCATACAAAACTGTACAACAAAACATCCTATAAGTAATGTATTTCAGAGTCACAAAATATGTAGACAGCACCCTCTAGTGGATTTGCCATCTGAAATATGCAATTAAAGGTACCCGGAGCAACACATTTTACGTTTTGCAAAAATGTAGGTTGAGATACATATTTGCAGTTACCTGGGCTGCAAATAACATTAACTATGCTTTTGACAAAGCATTCAAGTAACGTTCAATACTATATATATATATATATATATATATATATATATATATCTCATCACTGTTAATGTTAGTTTGTGTTAGCACACAACCAGGGAGGGGACCAGGTGTCTTATCAACTTGATGGGGCTTCATTCCAGAAGTGAACTGGATAAGCACCTCTTTCTGGAGAGACTTGGCAACCAGTTCCAGCTCTGCTGTGATTGAGGTGTAAAACCACTGAAGTGTGATCCTCGGAGGGACCGATAATCCTGGGTGAGGAGGACAGGTTGAGCAGCTGGAAGAGTCACGTTAACCTTTAAGTCCAGTATTCTGTTAAGGCAGAGCAGACAATGATGAAGAGACTGGGATCTTTTTTGCAGATGTTAAGTTTATTTTGTGGGTGGCACGGTGGCTTAGTGCTAAGCACAGTCGCCTCACAGCAAGAAGGTCGCTGGTTCAAGTCCTGGCTGCATTTCTGTGTGGAGTTTGCATGTTCTCTCAGTGCTCGCATGGGTTTCCTCTAAGTGCTTTGCTTTCCCCTATAGTCTAAAGACATGCGGTATAGGCGTATTGGATGAACTAAAATTGGCCGTAGTCTATGAGTGTGTGTATGGGTGCTTCCCAGTACTGGGTTGTAGCTGAAAGGGCATCTGCTGTGTAAAACATATGCCAGAATAGTTGGTGGTTCATTCCACTATGGCGACCCCTGATAAATAAGGAACTAAGTGAATGAATGAAAGTTTATTTTGTGACAAAATAAAGATAGTCCACCAAAACAATAAATGTGGGTCAGGACAATAATCTGAAGTAAAAACAAAATAACCTTGATGTCAAAGCTACAAAAACACATAAACAATTTATGTCAAAACCTTGACGTCCATTTGACATCCATACAGTACATTGATACACTTTTGACCAGAAAAATAATGACACAACTCAAGAGTTCACACTTAGCTGATGATTGATTATAAAACTTGTTTGGCATGCTGTCCCGGGAGAGAGCCCTGAGCTCATAGATCCTCGATTAAATTGTGTGTGTGTGTGTGTGTGTGTGTGTGTGTGTGTGTGT
>CAIGQW010001850.1:364119-386055 GCA_903798125.1 Danio choprae | reverse complement strand
TGTGTGTGTGTGTGTGTGTGTGTGTGTGTGTGTGTGTGTGTGTGTGTCAAAAGCTGAAGCTTGTAAAGTGCCCTTTTAAAAAGCTAAACATTCCACTATTATTGCTTTAATTTCCCAGCTTTAAGCATCTTTTATCATTTTGGAGTGCCTATTAAGTGCAAATAGTTGTCTTTTTGGCAAAGGCTATCCACTCCAGACACCACTGTCTGGCTGAGGCAGACAGGATTTTTCTTTTTTTTTTTTTCAATCTCTTGTCAGAGAATCTATTCGCTTTAGATGTAGGTGGGCCTCCTCATAATGTCTAAATAATGTAATGAAAATTAAATATTGTCACTTCTTAAGTTGTAAAATCCTACCCCAGCATATAAGTCATAATGACAAAATTATACCCCAGTATATAATTTCATGACAATAAAATTCCCATTATCTTCGTGTCTGTGTATTGACAGCAAAGGCTTCTCATTAAAAGGAATAGTCTTCCTAGTTTGTTGACATGGTTACACATACAGGTGCCTTAAGCAACCTAACAAGACGTATGATTCAGTTTTTGATGCTTTCGGAGTGTGAACAGCTTTTGTTATGACGTAATCCATCAGTGTTGGACACAGCCATAGATTTAGTTCAGCATGACTGGCGTGTGCTGTAATTGACATGCTAAAAGGTAAAATGACTGGCTGTCTGGTTTGCTCAGCCGAAGGTTAAATAGGGAAGCTGGTAATTCAGAAGCTGATAATAATACTTGACGATACCCTATTTGTCACGATTATATTTGCTTCAGGTGAAATAATACATTTTAGTATTCAGGATAATTTTATATGTTCAAATAATTCATTTATGCAAATGACCTCAAGGAGCAGTAGATCATTCAGTTGAACTTGAGGACAGTGTGTTAAATGTGAACCCAGAAAAAGTGGAATTTATTACAGGGGTACTTAAAAAGCGTAATCATTGACAGTGAAAATGATTTGAATGCCCTCTAAAAACGAAATCTATTTGTCTCTGTGTCATCTTACAACGGAATTTATGCAAATGCCAAAACAAGAGCCAAATAAATCAGTCGATGCTTTTGGGTCAAAGATAAAACTGTATTATCATGATATAACAATTCGGTAACACGAAAATAAAGCAATCCATAGTTGAACCCTATAACAAAGGAGTCAGTCTCTCCGTTTGCAAGTTAATTGCAATTCATGAGATGACAAGAGGTACAACACTTACTGTTAACCTCAGAAAAGTACAATGGTATCTGGAAAATGTGTTACATCCATTTTTGTCAAGTTTTGTTCAAAGTGCAAATGACATTATGATAAGAGCTATCACCTCATCTGTAATTATAAAGATAAAAAAGAGAAACTTTCATTTTCAGCAGTCATCACGAGTTCTCAAATTGTTCCTGTCTACAAACAGATAACATAATTTGAGACTTTTTATTTCACATATCCTGAATTATTCCTTCACACTGATAGTCTTTATCAGATTGACAGTTCTCTGCCAACTACTTAAAGCAAGTTACAATTCAATAATCCTCCACATACTCCAAAAATTTCTTGACGAACACCCACCCACACTCGTACAGCTATCTTTATGGGGACATTCATACATTCATTCATTCATTTTCTTTTCGGCTTAGTCCCTTTATTAATCTGGGGTCGCCACAGCGGAATGAACCACCAACTTATCCAGCATATGTTTTACGCAGCAGATGCCCTTCCAGCTGCAACCCATCACTGGGAAACATCCATACACACTCATTCACACTCATGCACTATGGACAATTTAGCTTACCCAATTCACCTATAGCGCATGTCTTTGGACTTGTGGGGGAAACCGGAGCACCCGGAGGAAACCCACGCCAACACGGGGAGAACATGCAAACTCCACACAGAAATGCCAACTGACCCTACAATACTGATGCCAACTGATGCCAACAATACTGATACTAACATCTACCCCAAATTAATAAAGGGACTAAGCCGAAAAGAAAATGAATGAATTAATGCATAATGTGCGGGAAGTACAACTGTTCTGACCTGATGTCCATTGAAATGGACAAAAAATATATATATTTAAAGATTGTTGAATTTTTATTATTAGAATTTGGTCTCATTTACAGGAGCCTCAAGAACTGGGAAAACATACTTTTGCATTTTTCAGAAACTTGGAACAAAATTTGGCTCATAGAGTTCCGTGAACTCATCAAATGTGAAGCGTCTTAAAGGGGGCGGGGCATGTCAGATACTACAGAGCATTTGATTGGTCACAATTTGATGAGAAACCGAAGTATGAGGTGACATAAAAAAAACGTTGATCCATACAGGCAGGACTACAAATTACAAGCCTCACATGTTTATATCAGTTTAATATCTTCTAAACACAATTTTTGTCACTGTTTTGGAGCACACTAGCTTACAGATCTCCTAAAAACTAACAATACTGATACTAACATCTAAAAAACTTAATTATTTTTTTTATGGGACCTTTAAATTGTTCATTTTCTTTGTAGCCATATTGTGAAAATGGCTTTACAAATGATCATAAATCAGATCAAATCTGGCCTAAAAATAAGTAAATGGAGTCCAAAACAACAACCGATTAATGTATCAGAAAATACTTTTGTGTTTCACAGATGAAAGATGAGCAATCAAATAGGGGTGTCGTGCTTGTGTGTCTGCTCTTTTGGGCACGTCTTTTAATTTGACACATTTAGGATAAAATGCAAAAAGTTTGAAAGCGCTTGAGAGCTTATTCCACATTGATTCCTGTTTTTGAAAGCCTTTTATGGATTCTCGTTTCTGTCTTCATTTTATCCCTTCAAATTTGCTTCACTTCAAAAGAAAACAAAAAACAAAGCTAGACGTTCTTTCATACATGGATGCTTTTGAAGAAGTCTATCAGACGGTCCCGAAATCTCCATATTAAACTTGCATGCAGACTAGCCCTGCCTGTCGTTTGCCTATCCAGGGTGGGAAATAAGATTTGCATGGTGGGACACACATTACAATGAAGCCACTAAGTAGAATGAATAGCTTTGGACCTGAGCTTATTTAACAGTTGATGTCATGCACCTAGATCATTTGTCCAGGCGGGGTAACTCATACGGAAAATGTAAAGTTCTTTTCAGCGATGAAGAATCTCTAATCATCTAGCGGTGTGCAGGAGACAAGGATTATGTCTCTCAGTCAGTCAGCGCAATGCAAGAGTGCCCTTGCTAGTGTCTGTGACAAGACTAAATGAACGATATGTCATATGCAATGTCACCTGGACCTGCATTCCAGAGAGAACTAAAAATATACACAAAGAGTTGCATGTGAAGGCTAAATTAATCAGAATTCCTCTTTTGCACCAAAGGAAAGTTCATTTGCTGTCAGAGTTCGGCTAGTTTAGCTGGTGTAAAAGCATTTCCAAACCTGAATGCACACCAGTAGAATGGAGCCAGAGTTTTTTTCAAAGGTTTTAAAAGCTTGTGTGTTTATATGTATTTAAATCATCTGTGTAAAGTTACGGTTACACTGCCCTTTTCACCCCATAGGCTTTCATTCATACGCAAGCTCATGCGACAAGTTTTTGCATGTCACTGTGTTCCAAAGTTCAAGCTCTGTGAATTCTGACCTGCAAAATGGTATCACATGATTGCATGAGACAAATAGAAGATCAAAATGTGACCTCTCTGTAAAGAAATGTAAAATATTCAATATTCAAGTTTATTTGTATAGAGTTCTTACAATAATTATTGTCAAAGCAGCTTCACAAAAGGTGCACATTATTGCATTACAATGAAATATAAGTTATTATATACAGGCATAGTTATAGCATATAGTTGATGTCGATGTGTACATGTTTAATGAAGTTTATTAGTGTATTAAGTGTATTTGTTGTGCTCGAACTCCTCGATGGTTAGCATCATCTCTTCACAGGTCTTGGATCCCATCAATGGCGCTACACAATCTCTAGAGGCCTTGGGATGGGCATTGCCAGGTGGAAAGAGAGAACAAAGTAAAAAAATTAGTGTAGCTTCTGTTCATAATTAATTTGAACAAGAGATATTAAATGTTATTGCGGAAATGAAGTACTATAAATGAAAATAGGAGTTATAAAAACAAACACAGAAACAAACATATAAAGCATATAAGTATTTCTAACAAAATGTCTGATGCATTAAGACAGGATGAGTGTGTCCAACAGGTGGTTTTTCAAGCCCACTCACCTGCATGACGCACACTCCTGCATCATACCATTATGTGATGCATTGTGTGTATGCTTTACTAAAAAGCTTAATCTAGTTTTGAACGAAGAGAGTATGTCTGAGCCTCTGACATTATCAGGAAGGCTATTCCAGAGTTAAGGAGCCATAATTGAGAAGGCTCGACCTCCTTTAGTAGACTTTGCTTTTCTGGGTACTATCAGAAGCTCTGAGTTATGAGATCTTAAAGAGCGGGTTGGATTGTAGCTAGACAGAAGGTTGGTTAGATAAACAGGAGCTAGATTATTTAAAGCTTTATAGGTAAGAAGCATAAAATATGGAGCAATCACTCACTTCATCAACATCTAATCATCTTTTCCACCATACGACAAAATTCCGAATGCTCAAATTCAAAATGTTTGGTCCGAACACTATGATAGGCTGTCCTAAATGCCTGTAAAGAAATTGACTTGCATACCTCTGCACACCCGGCTTGTGCAGACAGGATACATAATATGTAAATTCATATGAATATATTCATAATATGCACTGTAAATTAACAGAAGATACCATTAAATAGACCTTATGGCTTTTTGGGGTGGCACTATCCAGATTTTTAATCCATATATCTTGCATTATGCATTCTGATGAGCTGTAAACTGATGGCTAGTGGAGAATTGCGTTCGCGACTGTCCTCATTGCTTAGCAACACATAAAAAACAATATGTAAAGACCTGTGGCTGGCTTTAGCCTATAGTCTTTGGCTTTATTGTTCTTCCTGTGTCACCCATTTTTCTAACTATAAAAGAGTCACACACACATAGTAAGTTTAAAATAAGCTTAGATCAACTTAAACATAAGGTACCAGTCAGTGATTGTTTGGATTATGTCACTCAGTCAGTCAGCACAATGCAAGAGTGCCCTTGCTAGTGTCTGTGATAGGACTAAATTAACAATATGTCATATGTCACCTGAACCTGCATTTCAGAGAGAGCTAAACATATACACAAAGACTAGCATGTGAAAGCTAAATAAATCAGAATTAGTTGTTTGCACCACAGGAAAGTTCATTTGCTTTCAAAGATTGGTTAGTTTAGCTAGCGTAAAAGCATTTCCAAACCTGAATGCACACCACTTAATGTAGTTTAAAAGGTTGCCTATATGGTTTGCAGTCACCATAAATGCAATTCATCCTAAATCACAGAAGTGAACCGGTATTGATGACACATAATTCAAGTGTTTGAATGCTCCTACCCAGGCTTATTAGTGTGCATTTCTCATGGCTGCTTGTCTCCAAATAAATTGCCTTTGTATCTCTTGCAGAACATAAGTAATATGAAAATGTCAGTAAATTCTGTGCATATTAAGTTTTGTTGATAGATTTCAAAGTTGTTTTGTCTGGTATATGATAAAAAAATTGAATAGATAAAGTCAAGTTGCAAAGCCATAGATATAAGTTTTAATTAATAATATTTATATATTGTACTTTCTTTTTTTGTGTGTATTTAAAGGGGTAGTTCATCCCTAAATTAATATTTACTCCTATTGAGTAATGAATTAATTAACTATTTAGTCACCCCTGAAGTGATTCAAAACCTTTATGATTTTTTCCACAAAATATGACATTTTGAAGAAAGCTGAAATCCTGTAACCATTGACTTCTGTACATGGGCGTAAATTTCATTTAACAGTAGCGGGGGACAATAAACATAAAATTTCTCATGAGCAATTTTTTGTAGGGGACATAAATAATACAGTTAAATTGTACTTATGTCCCCACAGTTAATAACTTTGGTTCTATCATTGTTATTGTAACATGGAGACATGATGGTTATTTTCAACGTTTTTCTCAGGTTCAATGACAAAGCAAATTTTTCTTCAAAACTATTTATTGCACTGTTTGTTATTGTTTACAGTCAACAGACGCAGAATAAATGCAGGAAAAGAGGTTTTCCATACTCATAATAACTAACTTGCTTACATTACACTTATTAAATTAACAGATCATACTGTAAATTGGTGAGTCTGTGAGGTTCATCTGCTGAACAGCCACAACTCCGACATTAAAGAAATTGTTCACCCCCGCACCCCCCCCACCATTAAAAACAATTCTGTCATGATCCCTTCAATAAAAGCACAACACCCTAACCTGACACTGTACATCTTATTAACCCTGCCCTGCCTGTCCCTCAATAATTTCTGTCTCCTTTGCCTGTGATTGATATTGTGACATTAGTATTTTCATAAGCACACATTCTTAAAGCCAAATTGCCTTAATATGTGAACTTTTTGTACTTACTTGGTAAGTAGGTGCACTGAAAAATGATCTTATGTCCATTTTCCTTTTTATCTCATTTTATCTAGTTTATGACACTGCAAGGCAAGTTTATTTACACTGTAGCACATTTCATACACAATGGTAATTCAAAGTGCTTTACATAAAGTAAAACTAGTATAAAAATAATCACAACAATAAAAACAAGGAATTAAAAAAATATATATATATATTTTTTTCAAATTAATTAAGTCACTTAAGAACAGAATAGAAATTGATTATACAAAAAATACAGCGGGGTCAGTTCGGACGTAGCACAGTGCTCGTTTAGTAAATGCACAGCTAATATGCTAATTGTGGCCGTTAATGTTAAGTTAACATTATGCCAACTCGTCACAAATAAAACAATGCATGGGAAACGGCTTTGGCGTGTTAGTTGCAACTTGGTACACTTTGCAACAAGTTATTATAAACAAGCTAACGTTAACTAGATAGGTAATATTTTAATCGCTAATATAGCAGATTCATGGAAAATGACATCGGAAAGCAGCATTTTTACCGCAACTAATTAATACTACATTAAAGAGAATCGCTTTATTTAAAGTCAATAAAATACACTACTTACAGGGGTTCGACATTAATTGAGCTGCAGCCGCACACCTGACACGTGTGTGTGTGTGTGTGTGTGTGTGTGTGTGTGTGTGTGTGTGTGTGGTAGTAGTAGTAGTAGTAGTAGTAGAGTAGGTGAGATGAACTGGGAAGGTAGGCAGTGGGCCAAACCACTGTGAGGAAGGGGAGGGGGAACTGTTTCTAAATGCATTTTAAATGCTAAATGCTTTTTTTCTACATACACAATTATTTTAGGTATACATAAATAAATTTTTCACAATAGAAAGTGCGATTTTTATTTATAATTTTTTTTTAATCATATTTCTGGGGGGGACAACTCTTGGATGGGAGGGGACATGCAAATAAAAAAACAATTACAACATCTCATGACTGATGCCCCATTTCTATTTGTGATTCTATTTTCTCCAATAGCTATTGACACAGAGGCCAAATGGACATGCAACGATCGCTTTGATGTGTCCATTGGACCTGTGTAGATATGGTATAAGATTCACCAATAACACAACATGCATACAAAACCACCTTTCTAGAAAAGAAAGAACTGTTTGGGTATACAGAATACACTGTCCATAACACTATGTTCAGACATTATGGATCGGTTTTGAATGTTTTGAATTCAAGTTGTTAATTTTACTATTGTGGGCCTCATGGTGGCGTAGTGTGTAGCACGATTGCCTCACAGCAAGAAGGTCGCTGGTTCGAGCCTTGGCTGGGTAAGCTAAATTGTCCGTAGTGTATGAGTGTGAATGAGTGTGTATGGATGTTTACCAGTGATGGGTTGCAGCTGGAAGGGCAATCGCTGTGTAAAACATATGCTGGATAAGTTGGCGGTTCATTTCGCTGTGGCGACCCCGGATTAATAAAGGGACTAAGCCGGAAAGAAAATGAATTAATTTTACTATTGCACATTTACAATGTTGTTGTTATTATTATTATTATTATTATTATTATTATTATTATTATTATCATTATTATTATTATTTTATTTTTCACCTTGTGCTTACCATGGTGTATTGCATGCACAAACCTTTTTTTGTTGTTGTTGTTACAGTGTTTGTTGCTTAAAGTAAAGGGAAAAGTAATTAAACCGGATTGTGTGGGCTCAGTTACTAATGAAAATGTTTATGCATTTAATTAACATAAGTGAGTAGGAGAGCTTCAGTTAACAGCATTTATATTCACATATGGACCCCTGGGTTCCCAACAATTGTAAAACAAAATATTGTGGCCGGAAATATATATATATATTAGTGTATCCTTTTTCTCTTGTAGGCCTTTTATATCAAGAACCTTTGATATAATGGAACTTTTTTGGGGAAGTAGTAAGAATCTGTTAAGTGGTCAACAATACCTGAAAATAATCCAACGCCTCAAAATGTTCATCATCCAATCAGAATTAAGCATTTAATAAACTGTCATATGCTTTGTTCAGTTGCTGTATGAACAGAACTTTTTTTTATACTGTAGTGTGTCATTCATTGAAAACAAAATCACAATAATCTGTGTGCTTTGTTGCTTTTTATATGATGATACTTTTAATGTGGTGTGACAGATTGCTGAAAACAATCAGTCTTTCAACCGTGGAAAGTTGTGAACAAAAGAGCCTGTAGACAATGTCATGTAATGTCATATTTTTCCCCCAGGAAAGCTATTCATATCCATAGCTTGTTAAATCAGATATAAAAAAACCAAAACCAATGACAGCATGAAGGCAACACAAACTACAGTTGTTTTAACGTTTTGGTTGGAATTAAATTATGCTATTTAGCATTGAAATAAACAGTTTCACATAAATATTGATTTGTATTCAAATCAGAAACTAAAGTTGGCTTGCATAAATGAAAGGGATAGTTCAGCCAAAAATGAAGATTTCCCCATTTGACCATTTACTCACACTCAAGTTGTTCTAAATGTTTATGAATTTCTTTCTTCTGTTGAACACAAAGTAAGATATATAGAAACAGTGTTGCAAAGCAGCAGCCATTGACTTCCATAGTATTGTTGTTGGTTCTTTGGAAGTCAATGGCTGCTACTTTACAACATTTGTTGGAGTATATTGTTTTGTGTTCAACAGAAGAAAGAAATTCATAAATGTTTAAAACCAGGGTTCAAATTACAAGGGGATTGTCCCCCATTATTAACAATTGATCCCACTGAATGACATCAAAACAAGATGTATGGAGGGATCACCCCTTTAAATAGTGAGAAATATTTTATTCTGATCTGTATCCTAAATTATAATATTCATTAATTTTCCTTCGGCTTAGTCACTTTATTCATCAGGGGTCGCCACAGTGGAATGAACCGCCAATTTATCCAGCATATGTTTTACACAGCAGATGCCCTTCCAGCTGCAACCCAGTACTGGGAAACATCCATACACACTCTCTTTTATACACAAACACTACAGCCAGTTTAGTTTATTCAATTCACCTATACCGCATGTCTTTGGACTGTGAGGGAAACCGGAGAAGCTGGAGGGAACCCACGCGAACATGGCAAGAACATGCAAACTCCACACAGAAATGCCAACTGACCCAGCCGGGACTCGAACTAGCGACCTTCTTGCTGTGAGGTGACAGTGCTAACCACAGAGCCACCATGCCGCCCAATTATAATATTTATAATTGAAATAATAATGTTAATGCATGTGAGAAAATATTCGTTTACTGTAAAAAAATGCAGGGTTCCACACAATTCAATCCTGTTCTGTCAACACAAATCGATTAAGTTAACAAATTTAAATAACTTTTTGAGTGTTCAGCAGTCTAAAACAGGCTAATCTACAGTTAAAATAGACACAACAGTTCACACAGTGTTCACAAGACACCTTTCTTGTAAAATAGGTGTTTGTATCTACATATAGCCTAAAAGTAAAGTACAATTAGATGCGTAGTTTGTATTTTAATAGACACCTGCTTGCACATGGAAGTGAAACAATAAAATTACAATTATAATCAGCGCAATCTTTCATGGTCATCCAATTATTTGTGCAGAATTGCAAACTTGTCACCATTTGTTTAATATCAAAAATTGGTCATATTTGAAATTCACACATCTGTTGAAATAGCCAATCTGAGGTTACTGTAGGTCAGAATACACTCAATATCCTTCAAAACAATAAACTTAAATACGTTTTGTTAATAAATTACAGCGGGGAAAATAAGTATTGAACACGTCATGTTTTTTTGTTTTTTTTTCCTGGGAATAATATTTCTAAAGGAAATGCTGTTGACATGGACTTGAACCAGATTTAGGTAAAAACCCAAACAAACATAAAAAATACAACAAAACAAAATATAAATCTTCATTTATATAAAAGGCTTTTTTGAAGATGGCAGCGTTCAGGTAAAAGACACCTGGCATATGGAGAATGAAGTCGCATGAATTGCTCAGGTAGAGCTTGATTTTCTTTCTCTGACAGCATTTGAGAGTTTCCCTGGCTGTGTTTTGGATCATTGTCTTGCTGAAATGTCTACCCTGGTTTCATCTTCATCATCCTGCTAATGTAGATGTTGGACTGAAGCAGCTAATATTAATTTACAATGACGAAAGGCAGAGGGTTGCTGAAGAACTACTGAGAGATTTCTGCTGTCTGGGCTTTCACTGCTTTTTTACACCTCCCTTTCTTCATGTGTTCAATACTTTTCCCCTGCATCATTTCATTTTATTACGCATAACTTAATTTGTAAACAAATTAGTTTTGTTTTCTTTGCATATATTGATTTCTTTAATTGTTACCAACATCCGGGGAAAAGGTCAAGTCAACAGCACCTTTAGAAATATGTTTTCGGAGTGTGAGTAAATGGTGGGGAAGTTTTCAGTTTTGCGTGAACTTTCTTTAACCAAAAACATTCTGCATCCACAAACCACTATTACTGGAGGTCAAAAAGTTAATTTCTCACCCTGCTACAATGTAAAACAAAAAGAGACTACTGTAAGTTCAGGAGAGGGTGGCGGATTCAAACACAGGTTTAGGACCAAGCAATCAAACTAATACAAACAGTCTCATAGATCTCTGATGTTTATGCCCCGCCACCTTTGTGTACCGATAAACAGTGTAGGGCTATTCAAAGAATCATTCAAGGGTAAACGGCACGCAGGCTAACACATGAATAGATGCACTGAACTCTGAATGCCCCTCATTTCAGGTTTACAGTAAAAGACTGTGCTTAACACACAGGCTGAGGCCGACATGTGCATTCTTGCTTAAATCCAAGCCTCAACAAAAATGCAGTTGTACACATACACCAAATGAGGGTGCCCAAACACAAGGATATGATCCTGGGGATTCTGTTGGCGAGGCAAAAAGTTCAAAGCCAAATGCAAAATCGTTGTCTTTTTGTGTAACATGCATATTGCAAGACCACTGACTAAATATATTTGCTATGAAATTTATATCATACCACAATGTATAATGATGTATAATGCACAAATCTTGAGTTGTACAAAACATTATTAACATTTATGACCAGCCACTGTAGAATATTTCCAAGAGGAAACAAGAACACAGTTATTCTTGTCAGTACCTCATGCTACTGAAAAGCATTTTAAAAATCAATATGTTACAAAGGTTTAATACCACAATTTTGATGTTCCTAAGCATTTTTTGCATGTATTAGACTGTCATCGAACTGAGTCTGAGGCAAAGACTGTAAGTAAAACATATTAAAGGGTTAGTTCATTCCAAAATGAAAATTGTCATCATTCATTCACTCACTTTGTTCTGTTATAGACAAAGGAAGATTTATGGTAGAATGTACCATTGACATAGTATTTGTTACAGATTTCCATCATTTTTACCTTCCTTTGTGTTCAACAGAAAGAAAAATAAAATCAAACAGGTATGGAGCAAATCAAGGGTGAGCAAATGATGACACAATTTCATTTTTGGGTGAACTATCCCTTTAATCTCAATACAAACATCACCTGTAGCAACACTAACTAGACCCTTTGGTGCAGGGAATATCGGGCAGCAACCAAAACACCAACACAAATATGTCAGCTCAAAGCCAAATATAACCACTGTTCTTGGTAATCATGTGATTCATAGTTTTAGAAACCCCCAGGCTGTATTGTCAGAACAACATCAACCAAATCAAGTCGCTTGACTCACCAGACACTACACACACACTGCTACATGATAGCGGCATTTTAATTGTTGGGACAGCTCAAAGCAAACCGCTTACACCAACAACAAAACCCTATAATTATATCAACTCACACATTAGTGAGTATTAACCAGTGTGTTTTGAAATGCATCAATGGCTTTACAGTGATTAGTGAAAGTAGACATTTGAAAGGAAAGTCTTTTTAGAATTATTATATGGTGAGCATGATAAAATATCACACCTGTGCTGTCATCTAAGCACCACTGCTTCCCACGGGAATCAGTTTTTTTATATACAGTGTGAGTATATATGTATATATAAATATAAATATATATATATATATATATATCTAATTTTGCATGCATACATACACACTCACACAACAGTTCGGTCTGGTTCTTGAATCTGATTGGCTGATAGCTGTGCGATATTCTGCCAGTAACAGCACTCATACCGCCTCTTCACTCTTCACCTTTGTGTATTAGTCCGCCCACATACAGCAACAAGCAGAGGACACTCTACAGTTTGACAAATATTCCTGCTGTTGGGCAACATAATGTACTTTTGAGTCTTATTATGCAGTTTATTTATAAGGATAGTGCCTATTTTAACATATTTATAATTTCTGAGAGACAGCGTGTCGGCGCCCATTAGCTTGCCGTACTGAGCAGACCAAAGATGGTTGACATTGTCTATCCACAAGATGGCGACAGGACCGCATAACAAGCTCTTAGAAGATTAAAACTGCGTAATTTCTAACTACAGCTGATCAAATCATTATTATACTGGTAAGTGATATTCTAAGTCGATCTCTCTCTTTTGTATGTTGTAGTGCTGTATTTATACCATATAACTGTAGTATATACTCAATAGAGTGAGACAGCACAACAGCAATCTGGTAGGTTTGAATGCAGTGATACATTTTGAAGGAAATGTGAGACATTTTGCATTTTGTGTGTGCAGTTTTGAGAATTGTGTGTAGAGCTAATGTGACACTGTTTTGAAAATGTGTGCAAGCAGGTGGACAAAAATGTAATTGTTTTGTTCAACCCGCTTAAATTTGTAAAAACTATTAAATTAACTTAATCTCCATCATGTTACCCCAACTCAAATCAATTGTGTGGAGCCCAGCACTTTTTACAATGTGTATATATACTGTAAAAATAGATTAGTTGACTTTATTAAAACTGGTGTGTAAACCCATTGTTTTCAAACAGTCGACTGAGGTGAGTAAATCAGTTGCCTTAAAATAGGTGTGCGTGTGTGTGTGTGTGTGTGTGTGTGTGTGTGTGCGTGTGTGTGTGTGTGTGTGTGTGTGTGTGTGCGTGTGTGTGTGATTAATGGATTGCTGTGCGTTAAAGGATTTTAAATCTCGAGGCATACCACCTGATACATTTTTATAAAATGACCCCTTATTAAAAAAGAAAAAGAACCATGTATAGTGTACATGGTCCAATTTCTAGCTGAGTTGATAATCTGAATTTTCTATTCTGCATTAATTATTTGCCTATCTGATAGTGTGTCTTCCAAATGTCAGTAATAATCTAAATTCTGCTTGCGAATGTTGGCTGGTCAACAGGCATCTCATAGATCCATGATGTAAATCTCTGGAGGAGTCTTCTCGCAAAGTCTGTTTTAACAGGTCTTTATTGTCATGCAGTCTGGCATTAATGGCAGCTAGGATCCCACTGTGTTGCATGGTTATAGCTGGGAACATTTCAAACAGCCTGACAGACAACAATCAAAAAGTCTTTTATACTTTGGCCAGGAACCGCCCACTTAAGGCTAATTTACACTGCACTGGCAGACACGAACCAAAGTCATTATTCACCAGATTACAGCATGTCCCTTCTGAGACATTCCAAAATCCGACAAATGCCGATTCAACATGGCAGAAACAAATGCCAACCAATGGCAACAGGGGGTGACAGTGGTAACACACTGATGGTCGGCATCTGTCAGTGCAGCATTGGCTTTTAGACAAGAATAGACCATCTGACAATGGTAAAGTCACCAATCACAGATGGTAGTCCATTCCAAATAACCGGCTAGTAGATGATTATTCAAATATGGCATGTAGCACCTTCAGTAAATAGCAATGTACAAAAAACGATGTACATATGCTGAGATTGTGTAGCTAATTTATGCTTATAAACAAGAGTCTACATATTTTACAGAGATTTAAGCTTACTCAAATCTAATATTTATCTCCTGTAAGTTATCATAATATCAGTACATTACTTCTGAGTACAATTTTTATGTACCCTGATATTGGCAAATTAATTGAAACTTGAAAGTGCTTTCCTGCTCTGTTTGCAAAATGCTTTAAATTATTAGTGAATGGACTGTGGGGTAGTTGACGGATATGCCCAAGAAAGTTGGCGAAAGTTAACTGGTAACATTCCCACTGATCTCAATGGCTGTTGCCCAAGAAGCAGCCCAGAAATCTGCTCTCTCTAGTGTTATATCGGGACAATACTGATTGGCTGATGCTGCTACTACAAGAACTTCGCATTAGTGACCTTGCCAAAAATGTGTACTAGATATAGTCACACTTTTAAGGTGACAATTTAATCATGGCTTTTCTTTTTTTTTGTCTTTGTTTAGCTCCTTGTTTATTTATAAACCACTTTATATAATATGTTGCTACAAACCAAGCAGATTTCCTCTGTTAAACATTTAAAGCAGTGCTCGTGTCATTTTCAATTAGAAGTACAACTTGTTTTTACTGGATTGGTGCACTAAACAGAGAAAAGGGAGAAGATGCATTTCCTCTAAACACGACTCAGAAAGCTTGGATAAAATCCCTGGACTTTCACTGAGGGCTGAAAACGTTCAAACAGTAAACTATACAGAACATTTAACTTACATACATGCTAATTCATGTTAATTAATACTAACAGCATTAAATTTTCATGACAAAATGTGTTAATGTGTGTTAAAATGTGCTAGAAAATACCAGTTAAAGATAACATGGAAAATCATGATAGAAATATGCTAATATGATACAGTAATTATTAATAGCAACATAGAAAATGAATGTTGTTCTTGCTAGTAAGATGATATTTATGCTAAAAATTTGCTAGCAACGTCCCTGATTGTTAACAAATGACAATGACATGCTAGCATGTTAGCAACATGCTTATTCTTGCTAAAACATGTTAATTACGCTAAAATCATGCTAACAACATTCTACTTCCTGCTAGTAATATGTTAGCCTATGTCATTATGTCATGGTAGCAGTATAATATCATCCCAGAAACATGCTTGCAACACGTTAAGTCATGCTAGCAATATGCAAACTCATGTGGCTTGACAAAGTCACATAAATTTGCTTGTCAACATTATTTGAATGTCAGATTTTTTTTTTGCTAACAATACGTTATTGAAAAAGTAAAGTGTTAGAAAAGAAGCTAATGTTAGAAACATACTAGCAATATGCTAATTGCTGGTTGAAACATGCTAATCCTAATGGGATGCTAATTTATGCTAGCAACATGCTCATACACGTTAAAACATTTTTGCTACATTTTCTTTAGAAAATAAGCTAATGGATGTTAGAAACATACTAGCAAGATGTTAATTGTTGGTTAAAACATGCTAATGGGATGTTAATTTATGCTAGCAACACGCTCATTCTTGTTAAAACATTTTTCGCAACACTATAATTCACATTAAAAGTATGCTAATCATGTTACCGAAAAATGCATGCTAAAAAGATGTTAGCAATATGGTAAGTCATGTTAATATAAGTCCATTAATTCATCGAGCCATTCATCAAGCATCAAAGTGTCAACATTAGGCTCTCATCTCATCTATTTTTCTTTAGTTAGCTATAGGCTATCTATAGTTTACCTAGGACAAAGGATATATAATGTTCATTTTAAAAGAATCAGCATAATGAATTATAGTACAGCATAATTAAATATTTATTTATTTGATGGGCAGCACGGTGGCACAGTGGGTAGCACAATCGCCTCACAGCAAGAAGGTCGCTGGTTCGAGCCGCGGCTGGGTCAGTTGGCGTTTCTGTGTGGTTTGCATGTTCTCCCTGTGTTGGCGTGGGTTTTCTCCGGGTGCTCCGGTTTCCCCCACAGTCCAAAGACATGCGGTATAGGTGAATTAGGTAAGCTAAATTGTCCGTAGTGTATGAGTGTGAATTGGTGTGTATGGATGTTTCCCAGTGATGGTTTGCAGCTGGAAGGGCATCCGCTGCGTAAAACATATGCTGGATAAGTTGGCGGTTCATTCCGCTGTGGCGACCCCAGATTAATAAAGGGACTAAGCCGAAAAGAAAATGAATGAATGAATATTTATTTGATATAGCTGTGTTTTTAGCTGCCAAATGGTCGAGTCACGGCTTATTTTCTTATGGCATGCTTCATGTTAGCCAGTAACATCAACCAATTACAGTAACACCCCCCCCCCCCCAAAATAAAATACTTGTTAAACAAAAATATTACTAGCCTTAAAAGCATATCTATTTCTCAACCTACCCAAAATTACTTTGCATTCATAATGACTTCAATGTTAATATCAAGACAGATGAGTCACTCACCAGTATCTACCCCTTTGTCTTAACACATAGGAGCATTAACCCATCACCGGTTTAGACCACGCCACCACATAAAAAGAGCCTGTTTTCCATTGCTTTAATTTGCATGATGATAAGAACATGTATTGCACTGACTCTGAGCTTCAGTGTTATCAGTGACACGGGCCGGATTACCTGCATGTAGCAAATTCCTGGATCAGCTCCGATTAGAGCAACAGACACAGATAAGACTTTACTGCATTTAGGGTTATCAGTCATCAGACGTCATTTATTACACAATCAGAGCATTAATGAATTGTGGTACTGCTTTGGTAGAAGTTTGACTTCAAGCTATACATAAATCAGCGGGACTCTTACCTCTCTTTTGTATTTCTAACAGTGTTTTTGGTTTATCTCAAAAGGAAACTCACTTAGAATGAACTGAGGTCTCTAATTGCGCTATTTGCATATCCTGTCACTGTTAACTGTGCTCACAAGTTTTCCAAAAAATGTCTAAATCGGGTAATTGGTGCAAATACAATCAATAAATTGGTGCTAAATGTTACTTCCATGTCACAATTTGAGTGCTAGGTTCTGGATGAAGAGTACCACAATCTGGTGTACTTTAATGGATCAAACGGTTTAAGGTTGTGTTTACCAAAAACAGTACATGATGTCACAAGATGTGACCATAATGCTGCATTTCAAACACAGTCTGAATTTCAGCAGTAAAATAGTCCTCTTACTACCTCAATGTGTTACAGACAATCATCCGTCAAAGTTACTTTTTCACCACGTGAGGGGTGAATATTTAGTTTTATTGTGCCAATTATGGCAAAAAAATAACAGAAAATGCTAGTTTTACTTGGAGGACAAAAAAAGAACATTATATATAGCACTATACAGCTAATATTGCCTTACTAGTATTCCCTTGTTAGCATGGTCACCCATGTTGGGAAAAGTAAAAGTAATTTAATTCTTAAGTCTATCTTAATAATAATACTAATACTAATAATTGAAAGCAATGTGAAACTTTCACATTACTTTCCTTAATAAGTGTTGAAAAAATGAGAACCCAAACCTGGAGACTCATTATAAGTTATAAACCTTATATCGTTATAAACAGCATCTTCAAGAGGTCCACATGAGTCTAGCAAGTCTAAATAAGTCTGCAAGTCTAACACAAGTCTGATTTGGGACAGAGTCTTCCTGTCTATTGTATGTTTTAGGAGGGGCCGTGTATAGAAAACGGGCAACTTTAGTTGAAAATCTTGGTTCAGAGTCTTGAAATCCTAAGGTCTCACCTGCCCTGACCAACTTGAAAGTATCACCCAAAGACAAAGGCATAGTCGTTGATACCCTGCCCATAGCATTTGCATCACTTTTGCTCAGCCAGTTCTCAGTTCTCAATTACATAAGTAATTAAGTAACATTTACTTTAATAAAGTGACTCAAGATTGTAATATATTACTTTTTAAAATAAGCTACAAATGCCTGTGTGGCAGCATAGTGGCAGATTCAAAAAGATAACTAACTATACAACTATACAAACTATGCTAACGAGGGAGAGATTGTCACTAATGGGTGGGGTTTTCCCCCTCTGATGACACGTACAAAGGGAGAATGCCAAATAAAGGGTTTCTGCAGACCAAGGTTTCTTACCATTAGAAGCTTGTTATATTTACAGACTGTTGTCACACAACTTTTTTAATTCCTTTTACATATATTTTTGCATGATAGGTCCCCTTTAAAATGCAGATGTTAAAAGTATGTAAACAATTAGTTGTTTACATGGTAAAGTCGACCATTTATTACAAAATGATACATTTTTTCAACTTTTTACATTTTTTTTAATTCATTTGATTGAGGGGGTGGCATGTTCCCATCCCAGGCTCTTTTTGAAAATGTACCACTATATAAATTTCTGGAGAGTGCCAAATATGTCCCAGATGGTTTTTGCAGTTTTTGTTTCCGCAAATCCACCAGAAGCCGCTGTGTACGCTTTTTGAGATCTCAAATATCTCTCTCAAGTGCCATTCGTGCCTGCTGTTCTCACGTAAATCCACCAGAGACTGCTGTCGACTGACTGACTGGCTGATCGACTGACCCACCCTCCTCCTTCCTTAAACCCAACCAATAGTATTTTCAAAAGCACAGACTGACCCGCCCAACCACTTCCTTAAACCCAACCGACAGTTTTAAAAAGCAATCCAGAAAAAGAAAAGCCCTCGTCTGATTTTACCACATTTTACCACATTCTTACCCTGTTATTTACTTGTTTATTTTAGTTTTTGGCTTCTGTTTTTGTCTTACCAGCTTTCTGGAATCGTTCTTCGCTAGAATCGAACCCTGCCGTCGTGGTCAACTCCTCTATGCATCTCAAGTCCGCCGACGTACATGGCGACCTAACTGGACAAACTGGTAACAGCGGGAAAGCTTTCTATGGAGGTAAGCGCGAAAAGGAACGGCGTCATAGCACCTCATAGCGTTCGTTGTAAAGACGAAATGCAGCCATACGTTTTTCTGGCTACATAATTTGCGATCTCCAGAAATGTATATAGAGATACATTTTCAGAATGAGCCTATGTTGGATGTTCCACAGTCAAAAGTAACATTAACAATTAATAAATGATTGCAAAGGTGTTTTTTTTCTGCTTTTGTCTTTTCTTCCCTTCTGTCTCTATCTCTCTTATTTTCTTGGCTCGTGCTGGCACGCAGAGCTCTAAACAATGTGCAAATGTGAATACAGTTGTTTCTAATGGCCACAGTTGTAAAGCAAAGCAGTGACCTCACCTCGGCAGCAATTAATCACACGAGCGACACTGCGTCTGCCATCATTAAACTCCCACCGTTGAGGAGTTCATTAATTACATGGGCTCTAAAGGAGAGAAATGGGGCGGTGATTTTGAAAAGCATTTCCTACATTGTAATTTTAAATGTCTCTCTCTTCCTGCTTTCACTTGATCATCAACTGCTTTTTTGTTTCTCTGCGTTCCTCGGCCTTTGATTGTCCTTAGCAGTCTACACATGCAGGAATACGCAAAATCAGATATGATGAAGCTTCTTTTGCATGGCGATAAAAATAGGCCCTTCTAAACACAGCGCACACAAAAGCAGTGCTCCAGGCCATAATGACTGGCTATTATTCAGGGTGAATGTTGTAACGGAATACATTTAGTGGGGACTGAAGGAAGAAAACAGTACATAGCGTATTCATATATTCATACTCGCTGCTATTATGCATGGATTCTAATCTGTGAGCCAGCTTGCTACTGATTGGCTTTGGCCTCATCAATCGCTGTAATCGGTTTTCTTCTCATATGATGTTAGAAACATAGAACTAATCTTGCCAGACTCTCAACCACTTTTTTTTTTTTTTTTTTTGCCAGTATCAATATAAATGATTCAATCAAATCTCACCAGAGGGCATCTCGGGATATCACAGTTGACGCTTTCACTAGACTAATTTACTGAATTTTCATGAGGATCGGTTTTGGCAATCCTCATCACATCATTCTTGATTTGATGGGCATAAGGAACTGCGATGCTCAGTAAAATCCTAGACTGCTTTGAATGTCAGCTGTGGACTCAAGGCATTGCTCAAGGCACCCTGTTTAAAAATAAATGAATTAAAAAGGCAGTGGCAGAATCTGCACAAAGTACGAACTTAAAATGATAGGGCCACTGATGAAATAGCTATGTCATCAGATCACCTGCTCTGATGCTCTCAATGCCTGCACCTGCTCTCAAATATTAGCTCTATTTTATATATTTTTTGCAGATCTTCAATAGAATGTGTCGGGTAGATGAATTATTGGCTTTGCCTCATATATGATGACATTTCCAAATTACACTTTAAATCAGATGCCGTATAGGGGCTGAGTACCTCTACATAAAGTTGAACACACTTTTGAGTTTTCAGTCTCATTTAGTTTTGATCAGTGGCGGCTAACATTTGTATAATTTTTTTAACTACATTTTAAGTGGTTACACTTCATTTTAATGGCCTAATTTAGGCTTTTTTTACCTGATAATTAAATTTGCAGCTACATGCAAGCTAATTTATATTCTACATGTTCGCTAGTTTGCCTGAGTGCACGCAGCGACTGTGACGTCATCGCGGTGTTTGATGAGGTTCACTTTGGCCACGCGCGACATGATTTCGGCTTGCGGAGCGCACAATTTTTTTTGAGACTCGAGCGAACAGTTTGCGTGGCGCCACATTTAATTTGAGTTGAATATGAATCACTTTGAAGAGATTTTGTCTGAAACGGGTACGGCTGTACAGACATCTTTATGTTCCGTCTAAGTGTGATCATAGGGATAACCAGATGGCCAATAATTCTTGGCTAGAAATTGCAACGGCAGTGGGAAAGGGAGATTTGTTTTTGTTAAAATATTTTGAAAAACTTGAGGGATAGGTTTGCTAAAACCAAAAAGAGAGACTATGACCCCTATCGGTTTACAATATACTGATGCCCTATTTTTGTCGGCTTTATTGGTTATAATGGTCAGGAATGTTGGACCATTATTGCCGTTTTAGCATATAAGTAGAGGACACAAACTAGCCAGACAGTAATGTGTGAATTGTGGAGTGAGCTAAAAAAAACAAAAAACTGTCAGTATTCTTTAGTAAGTGTGCTTTTATTCTTTCCTTAATAAAAAAAAATATATTTGTAGAGCAACCCATGTTTTGTTGTGATTTAAAACTGTAATAAACTTTAGTAGGTTGAACTGTTTGAGATATAAACAAAAGCAAAAGCATCTTGAATGTTTGATCAAAAATCTTGAATGGTTATAAAAATCTTTATAATTATCAAAATAATTTATTAAAATAATAAGAATAATTAGTTTCAAAATCTTGAATGATATTAATGATATGACGTAGTTCCGGAAACTTTCTACTTCTATGTTTATCCATCTGATTTTATGGTTGGTTTTTTGACAGCCCCCTGTCATTTTAAAGAATATCACAATGGCGAACGCATCAAGTATAAAAGTCCGCAATGCAGTGCCAGGCGAAAGTATAAATCAGCCTTTAGCTGAGTATTGTTAGACAGTTTTACAAACACATATATCAGGAACTGAGAGTCCATCAGAAAATATGACGGATTTCAAAACATACACCTCTAGGAGTTACATTTTTTCTACTCCAAACCACCAGATTTCATTCACAGGTAAAGCCAACACTGTCTAATATAATATT
>CAIGQW010001850.1:323669-334868 GCA_903798125.1 Danio choprae | reverse complement strand
ATAAGAAAGACCACAGGTGACTTGTGTAGAAAAAAAAAACTGTTTGCATTGCAGTTTTAGAATAATTACTCCTTTCAAAAGTACTTCTCATTTGATACTGATAGTTAAGATGTGTGAATTTAAGTGGAAAAATACACCAGTCTTAACAACTAAACTGCAAGGATTGAAGATGTAATGGACCCCTCGCTATGTCCCTGTTTACAAATGCATATTAGTAAAAATCATCAACAGATTTAATGCAGACTGACACTGCAGTGTGTGGTATTTATAAGTATTCCCTTCCAATCGGGTCCTCTGCTACTGGATAAATGTCTTTGCGCATAACGTCACTTGTCCTGAATCTCCTCCAAGACACTCTGCTGACTTAGACCGACTTTATTTTCTGCTTTGCCATTGTAACATGAGTGCTGCAAACATGCCTCCATTTTCACCACAGTTCGGTCTCTGAGTGGGAGGATGCAACCCAAGTCTCTGCTCGCAAAAAAGGAGCCGATAAGACCCTCTTTATCAGCACTCAGTGGCCCGTAATGGAATTGTAAACCATTAGAAGGCAGATGTTGAAAAAGCTGGTGTTAAACTCATCACCAGAGAAAATATTTAGACTGTCACATGCCGAAGATGAATCACGTTTTGTGGTGTGAGGAGCAATTAAGGTTTTCAACAAAGCTATAAATATAATCCCGTTCACAGCTTTGAGATGCGAAGGTAGTGATTTCCTGTCGTAATTGTGTGGGTTATGGTACACAGTGAAACCATGTGCAAAGAAAACAGCTCCACATCGCCTAAGCAAAGCCATCGTTTTAAATTAAGCAATCAAATCCTCATTTGCAACACACTCTTAACATGACTGCAAAGTAACCTAGCCACGTAATTGAATTGGAAAGAAGTGCTGAGGTGATAGACTGCTATGTTTCATTTAAAAAAAAAAAAGAAAAGCTTACTAGTCTTCATTGGGATTCTAACAGCTTCCCGTCAAGACGACACACTTTGCATCCTTCGCCGAAACGACAGCTGTATTCCCTGCAGCCATTAAACCTCATCGCGAAGCCGACGCGAGATTAATGCGTGAACTTCCCTTGTCACTGGGCATGTCAGAGTCAGATGGACCCTGAATGCGAGTCTGTCTGAAATAAAACCCATGAATAATGCAATGTTCGCTTTCTGTGAAGCCAGGCTAATTGCAGCGGCCCTACATGCAGTGATACATGAAGCCAAGGCAACACGTATTAACTGCTGAATTAATCCCTGCTGAAAAAAAAACCCACATTACCTTCAGCTTTTCCAGTCTGCCCTCATTCCTTTAACAACATGATGAAATCAATCAGACCTAACTGGCACACCGGATCAGACACCGAGTGCAGGGAATTCGATTTTTCTATCAAGTTGTGGGAGCTGCGGAAGTCACCGTGACATCTGCGCTTCAAAAAGAGAGATTTCTTGGTCTTTGGTTCGCTCAAATATTACAATTAATTGATTTATTCTAATTTTACTCCAAACCTGTTTGACTTGTCATTCTTCTGTCTACAAGGAACATTTTTTACATATCCTATTCTGATAGGAGGAAAGTGCAGCTAATTTGCCATTTTTAAAGTTCCTATTCTTGTTTGGGAAGTCTCATACAATCGATTTCCATGTAGTTAAGGTAAAAAATAATCTCTTAATATAATTGTCAGAATCACTTCTTTTCTCACAATTCTCTAACAATACAAGTCTGTTGGAGTTTGTTGAATTGGTATGCTACTTCTGTCTGCATTCGTTGGTCAGAGTTTTGTTTTTCACCCAATTGATAACATTCAATCTGCATTTGTTTGATTGTGGAATGTCTGAGAAGTGTGATATATTATGGATAAAGTACATCCAGGAGGTTTTTTTCTCACAGAATAAAGCCCGACAGGCTTTTTGGTAGCTCGACATGAAGCAGATCACTGTTATATAAGACTGAAGAGACTTCTTCTGTTAAAACTACCATCCAAGATGTACTTTATCCTACATATTACATAGCTACTTGCTACAAAATATAACAATTAGACACAAAAACCTTGTTCTGAGCCATAAGAGTTCATTAATCCTTTGGTTAAACGTGAATCTAATAGAAACGAAACCAGCTGAGTGAAGCTGACTAAGCATACAATTACCTGCACATTATGCAGTCACTAGATGGCGCCAAACCGTCAAAAACAAAATGCTGACAGAAACGAAACCAGTTGAATGAAGCTTATACTAACCTATGTATTATTCACTCACAAGATGGTGCCAAACAGTCAAAAACACAAAGCTGAAGGAAACAAAACCTTTTTTAAAGTAAGTTAAATAAACCTTAGTTAAATAAAGCTTATACTAACCTGTGCATTATTCAGTCACAAGATGGCACCAAACATAATAACCTGCACGTTGTTCAGTCACAAGATGGCACTAAACATACTAACCTGCACGTTATTCAGTCACAAGATGACGACAAACAGTCAAAAACACAAAGCTGACAGAAACAAAACCCTTTGAATGAAGCTTATACCAACCTGCGCATTATTCAGTCACAAGATGGCACCAAATAGTCAAAAACACAAAGCTGACAGAAACGAAACCAGTTGAATGAAGCTTATACTGACCTACATATTATTTATTTACAAGATGGAACCAAAAAGGTCAAAAACACAAAGCTGACAGAAACGAAACCAGTTAAATAAAGCTTATACTAACCTGCACATTGTTCTGTCACAAGATGATGCCAAACAGTCAAAAACACAAAGCTGACAGAAACAAAACCATTTGAATGAAGCTTATGTTAACCTACGTATTATTTATTCACAAGATCATGCCAAACAGTCAAGCAGAAACAAACGAATGTGTTTTTGGATGTAAACGTTTTCAGTGACGGTCAAGGCAATTTAAAGTTCCCAGATAACCCTGTGGTATTTAGCGGTTGTTAACTTGGAATAACGTACCTTGGAATGTGGCGACTGACCAATCAGACGGAAGTATTCCATTTGTGTAATAAGATGTAAATGAAGATGTTGTAAAACAAATTCTCATTATGATATCTGAATTTCAGTTTCAGAGGCCTTCTCAGCACTTTCACAGTATTGAATACACAGTGATATGATATATAGGGTGTTTGTCAATTCAAGCCTGAGCTATGTATATATATATGTATATGTGTGTATATATATATATATATATATATATATATATATATATATATATATACACGCATACTTTTTTTTTTCTTTTGATAAAGGGATGCTTTAAAAAACAAAAAAATGGAACATTATTAACATATCTTGATCTTGAATCTGTACATCTTCATTTGCAAATGTCTTCATGCCACCTGCCTGAATTAATCCAATTCTGCACCTGTTTGGGATGTAGATTTTTTTTTCTCTCTCTCTTTTTTCCAAAGAAAATAATCGTAGCCAACAAAAACATTGCACCCACAAAACAGCTGGGTATTTCTACAGAGTGTAATTGAACCAGTTAAATGTGCAGTTGCCTTTTTGTTGATTATCAAAATATGTTTATGCAGAAACGCACATTAATGTCAACTGAAGTCAACAAAATGAGCTGAGTAACATGTTGTAACTTTATGGCACTATGACACAATCTGTGACCCAATGACACAATTGTGTCACAGTGGAGTAATTGTGGAACTATGACACAATCTAGTTATATGTAATCTAGTATATGTAATATGTAAGGGTCAGTTGGCATTTCTGTGTGGAGTTTGCATGTTCTCCCCGTGTTTGCGTGGGTTTTCTCCGGGTGCTCCAGTTTCGCCCATAAGTCCAAAGTCATGCGCTATAGGTGAGTTGGGTAGAATAAACTGTCCGTAGTGTATGTGTGAGAATGAGTGTGTGTGGATGTTTACCAGTGATGGGTTGCAGCTGGAAGGGCATTTGCTGCTTAAAACATGTGCTGGATAAGTTGGCGGTTCATTCCGCTGTGGCGACCCCTCATTAATAAAGGGACTAAGCCGAAAAGAAATTTAATGAATGAATGATTTTTATCCTTATTTTCTTCTTCATTTTTTATAATTATATATTGTGTAGAGTTTTATTAAACATCGAATGTTGTTAAATTATTTTGTTACTGTTTATATGTTTGCTCCATATTTCATTTGATCAGATCATTACTTCTATTCATTTTCAACTGAATTATACAATGCAAAGAGCATTAGTGGCTTCCAGCACTCAATGTGTCGCAGAATGTTTTCGACTCAGAGAAAGATTATTAATTGCAGATTCAGCTCTCTTTTTTTATGTTCATAAACTCACCATGCCTCTTTCTCTGTAAAACATCCATCCTTTACATTCACGTTTTTGTGCCATATAACAATTTAAAAACTTGGACGTGTCAGGACGTGGACGCACTGGGGCGCTGTTTTTGCACATGTCAGTGTTTACGAAATAAATTACATCAAAAAGAATCTTGTCAAACTATGCGTCAGTCTAAAGCTTCAACCCTTAAGCAGTCATTGTAGACAGTTGTTTTTCAATGGGAAGCTTATAAAGAATGTATTTGCTAAATTTGTGTAAGTTGTACAGAAAACGTTTATTAGATATGGAGTACATAGCATCGTAATAACAAGATACACAGGCATTCATTACTGTACATCACGGTTTATTTTGAAAGGTAAGAGTCCTCAGAGCAACATCCCATCGAACACATTTATTCCATGGGCACATAATAGTGTTGAATTATGGATGGTTATTCATTTGTTGACGTCACCGTTTCTTCCAGAGACCTGTTGTTTACATTGTTTACTATGTTACTTACACGACTTTGTAGTAAAAAGCCAGACAATGTCATCAGCAAACAAACAAACAAATGAATAAATAAATAAATAAATCTACACGTGAAACAAGAAGCTAATAAATGTAATTGATAACATATTTTGTGATTTTCTTGTGGTTTTGGTATTTTGGTATAACCTGTTATTTACTATAGATAGGGTAAACAATAATGCTTTATAGTAAGGTTCTTTTAGTTCATGCAATGTAATAACTAACTTGAACAAATAATGAACAATACATTTATTAGAATATTTATTCATCTTTAGGAAGTGGATCCATTGCCAGTTTATTCCACGGTGGAGACCCTTGATAAAGAAGGAAATAAACCGAAGGTAAGTGAGTAAATTATCCACTTTTGTTACATTAGTTAATAAAAATGCAGTTTTTAATCCTTGTTAACTCACAGTGCATTAACAATATTAAAAGGTCTAACTGTAATATAAGTATTTAAAGTGTAAATCAAATTGTTTGGCAATTGTGACACCATGCTCAAAAAATATTGCTGCATTAAACGTTTTAGTTGAATTAAATGAACTTTTCTAGTTATCTCAACTTACATTAATCAAACTGACCAAAAATATTAAGTTAAGTTTTGTATAACTTAAAAAATGTAGTTGAAACCTGATTAACTTTATTAAAATAAGTTAAAACAACATAAAAATATTTGTTGTCGACTTTTTGTCATTACATTTTTTACAGTGTAGGAATGAAGCAACAAAATAATTTAGTAATGAGCATTAATGCACATGATTGTATGTATAGTGATATTATTACATAAATCTACTTAGTAATTCATTCATTCAATCTGAGAAATGTACTATTATTACTGTAACCATTAAAAGTAATGCATTACCTGCACTGTAAGAGGACATTGTTAGCCTAAAAACAGTAATAAGCTTTAGTGACAACAAATTGTTTCTCACAGACAAATAGGGGTTTTCATTCATACATTCATTTTCTTTTTTGCTTAGTCCCTTTATTAATCAGGGGTCGCCACCGCGGAATAAACCACCAACTTATCCAGCATATGTTTTACACAGCAGATGCCCTTCCAGCTGCAGCCCATTACTGGGAAACACCCATACTCCCATTCACACACATAGACTACGGAGAATTTAGCTTACCTAATTCACCCAATTACCCAATGTCTTTGGACTTGTGGGGGAAACCGGAGCACCCGAAGTAAACCCAGGCGAACACAGGGAGAACATGCAAACTCCACACAGAAATGCCAACTGACCCAGCCGAAGCTCGAACTATCAACCTTCTTGCTGTGAGGCCACAGCTCTACCCACTGTGCCACCGCACCACCCTAAATGGGGTTTTATAATGGTTAAAATATGGAAATGTATATATAATCCAGCAGCCTGTAGACATGAGATGACAAGGCAGCTTGCTAGGTTTCACATCTAGAGTATCAGTAGCTTCCTTGTTTACATGGATGTGAACCGATAGCCTGCCAGAACGTTCTACTGAATCAGCAGAAAAAACAAGCTCAGCTTCTTACTGTGGTCTGCTTAGGATCAGGATGTTTGGCAACACAAAACAGTCATGGAAGAGTTTAAACCAGGGTTGTCCAATCCTGCTCCTGCAGATTTCAGCTTCAGCTGCAAGTTTCCAGTGGGAGGCAGTTACTACTATCTTTACTTCACTACTGTAAGCTTTTTGCACTACTGTAAGTTTTTACTATTTAAGTATCTGTTATTAATTTGAGTTTTTATTTCTCTTTTTAGAAAACCCTTTTTTAAAATGTGACATCACTATGTTCAAAAACCAAATATTGTACTTTTTATTCATCAACATTTCATAATTTGAATGGAGCGTAAACAAGCTGAATCCTCTTAAAAATACCTACATCTTGATAAATCAGCAACAAACACTTAAAGTCGGCATGAAACGGAAGCTAAAGGGCTCCTATTTTACCCCTTTTACAAGATGTAAGATAAGTCTTTGGTGTCTCCAGAATGTGTCTGTAAAGTTTCAGCTCAAAATAGCCATCAGATTATTTATTGTACACATACTATATATTATATACATACATTTTGTGGTGTGAGGACAGTGTAGCTGTTTTGTAGCCTGTGCCTTTAAATGCAAGCGAGCTGGTTCTCCCCGTCCACCATTCCATGTTTACATGTTTGCTTCTCCTGAGTTACGTCAGATAAACAGCAGTCAGTGGCAGAGACAGACATGGATGAAGCAGAAATCCAGTTTATTAGTCTAAAATATCATGCAATTTTATATAATTTGTTTGTGGTGGAGTTTATTCAAGCATTTCTGAAACTTTGAGTCACACACACATGCTGTTATAAAGTTTGCAGTACACACACACACACATCGGATATAAATTACATAACGGTTTTACTGTCTATATTACAAACGTTTTAAAAACTTGTTCAACTTGTAAAACTCATTCTTGAGGTGCAGATGATCACAGAGAGTTGGAACAGATGTTTTAATCCCAGTTTCTTTGCAAATCCTGTTCTGTGGATTTGTCTATATACTTCTATATACATGTCTATATACTATAAAGACATGTTGATATGCACCTGTCAATCATTTCTGTGGGCGGGGAAAACCATACTGCTACGACACAGTGCAGTTAGCCCCAATATTGCTGGGATTTGGATCCTATTTTATTGTCAAGAAATGTAAAAAATAAAAAGTCTTGTTGTGTTTATGTCATTCTAATATGACTATGGACACCCTATACCTACACAAAAGTCTGTCCTAAAAGCTTCCAAAAGTTTATTTTGAATTAAAGGTGCCCTTTAAGTTTTTTTCCCTTTTCTCTGTTATCGCGATGACATCCAATTGAAATGGTTTTTGAAATGAGAAAAAGGGTACGACGGTGATTGATTTTGTCCTTTTAGGAATTGATTGGATTATTGGAAGATGAGTGTTGCTATCAAAATGGAGGTAGATTTAAATGGCAGTTTGTTGTGGAGGATTTTATTGTCCACTGGAATCCCCATTGGCACCCTCTGGTGCAGAATGTTTTCAGATGCCTGATGATGATGAGAACAAAAAGCTAAATTTTACTGACGAAATCATATCAGATTTGTTTGAACCACTGCCTCCCATGAAGGCAGGGCAGAAACAAAGTGAAGTGAAATAAAATCATTTTGAGCGGGGAGGGAACGTTTTGGTCTTTAACTAAATATTATGAAGGCAAATTATGTTTTTCTCAATATTGAAGCGCACAGATACATAACAAGCACTAATAAATACAGTATAAACTGTATACCAGTGTTTCTCAACCAGATTCCTGGAGACATACTAACACTGCATGTTCTGGATGTCTCCTTCGTCTGTCACACCCATTACAGGTCTTTCAGTCTCTGCTAATGAGCTGATCATCTAAATCAGGTGTGTTTGGTTAAGGAGACAAGGAAAATGTGCAGAGCTAGTGGTCATCCATGAACGTGGTTGAGAAACACTTTTGTATATTGTATAAAAATAAGAAGAGTAAATGTTTCGCTCCTCTTCAAATCGTGTGTACAAAAGCTGATCTGGGAACAGTGTCTTTATACGGAGCACGTCCGTTAGTCAGCACTGATAGATGAATTGACTGATTCAGATGTTATAGAAGGGCGACGATCGACGCATGGGTTTAATAGAAATTAAGTGAATGCGGCCATTTTTTCAAGCCAAAATAAAGCAAAAGCATAATTCTCTTGAATAGTTCTTGCAAAATCACATTTGAGATCGGCTCTTTGATGCTACTTTTCCTTTTCATAGAAAGATAAAAAATACAGGAGAAAAACGGGAAAATAGACCTACTTTTACGGGATAATAGTGAGATAGAATGGTTAAAATATGGGAGAATCGTGGCAAAAATGGGAGAGTTGACAGGTGTGCTCTCTGCCCCCCCCACGTTCCTGTCTGTAATCTCCACTGTCCTGTCCATTAAAGGTGATAAGCACCCCCTAAAACATTTAATTTTAATTAAATAACTGAACATAAACATGGGAGGCTGAAAAAAAAAGAATTCATTTCAGAATAAATTTTTAGATGGCATTTCAGACCAAACTCTTCATACAGTATATGTAATAACGCATACACACATGCAATATTATGAATTTTTTATATGGTTGTCAGTGTAAGGCAATTTTTGCTAATAAAATGAAACATTGTGTTGCAAAAATAAACATTCATCAATAAGTCATCAGAAAATGGATGCTACTCAAGAGCAGCATTTTGATTAAAGACAACATTTCTGTTAATTAGATTCATTTTTTTTAGCATCCACAATAACAATGTGTGCTAACAAGACAATAACAATGTGTGCTATCAATTTTGATTTCGTGATTTGGGTAATTTGAGTAGAATTAAACTTTGCAGTGGCCCTCCAGGAATAGATTTGGCAACCCTGCAGACTGCTACATCTTTTTTTCTGACAATAAGTCTGTGACAACAAGCTTCTGTTGATGCACTTCAGCTCATCCGCCAGTACAGTACTTCCACTAAATCCCACAAAAATATAGATTTTGGCAACTCAAAACACGTCAGAAAAGAAGCACTGTGCTGCACAAAAAGACAAAATATGAGTTTCTCTTTTTGGCTTTTTAAACTTACTGAAAACTAAATTGAAATTGTCTTAAGTGGCATTCAAGCAAATGTTGCCAAGTGAAGCTAACTTCAACGAAATCAAGAACATTTCATTTTGGAGTATCGGGATTCTATAAATAGCATTGCATATGCTACTTTACTAATTGCGCCAGTTGTGAAAGAGGATATAAGATGAACTTAAGAGGCATAAATGATGCATTTTCTAGTTGGTTGCCAGATTCCGCTCAGGAGTGCCACTTCAATCCCCTGCCATTGTGGCGGGTTACGTAATACAAACACGCTGGCAGCCAGTCAGACAGAAAATGTCTTCATGTTTACTGAAGCATGAATGGACAACCAAAACCCTCTCTCTGTCTCTCTTTCCCTCTCTCATAGTGTCTCTCTCATGCAAAGGCTCCGTTCTAAATATATATTTTCTATATTAATTCCACATGCTTGCTTTCACGTGGCTCTACTATGTTTTGACCTCCTTTGGTGCTTCAATAGTATACTGTGGGGCAGTGTTCACCTTTTATACGTCGACCTGTCAAGTGTAGGTCAGGCTAGTAATGGATTGCTTCATCCTTGTGCGCACATCACTCTGGCATCCTTCTTTTGAGACCCATTTTTAACAAAGTGACACTAAAGAGAACAAATTATAGATTGCACAAAGAAAGCGCAGCATCCACGAGAAGGTCTTTTTTAGCTCAAGCGTTCAAATGGGACTTCATTTGAGGTTGCTGATAAGAGAAGTGCATTTAGAAAAGAGCTTTTAAAGCACTTTCTCTTTTGTTTTCACTCCTGACAGCGCTGTAATTTGGGATTTTATTTTAAATAGCGGATGTGTTGGTTTGGTTTAAATGGCTTACAATCTGCCTGTCATAATTCTGTGCCAAATCTTTGTGATTTAATGGAGCTTTTTTATTTTAGTCAAAAGCAATTCTTGGAGAAAAGACTGTGCAATTAATTTCTACCAAAGGTAACTTTATATCTTCAGCACAGTTTCACCATTGTTAAGTTAACTTGTTTGACACATTTCTGCAATCCTGTCAGCCAATTCAATTTTAAGGCTTTATTAAAGTCTGCATGAAACAGAAGTTGTGAATATCCTTTTTTTATTATTATTATTATTACTGCTGCATAAATTGAGTGAAACAATTATATTTATTATGTTTATATAATTATTATAGTCTTGTTGCCTATCCACGTTTTAGGAACAACAATAATAACTTAACTTCTAGTTGATCAATTGGTATCATAAGTGGCTTATATGAAAGGCAAAGGCCTCTAGATTACGCTTATTTTACCAAAATAAAATATGATCATGCCTTGATTTTAAATTATTTAATTAGGACAGTAAGGTCTGACTTTGCTTAGACAAAAGTCTTGTCATTTAACAGAAATAATGTACAGTATAGAATATAAAGTCATGGTGCAGTCGAAAAATAATTAGTATGACTCCCATGAGCTTGGACGACTACATTCATACACCTCTGCAATGACTCAAATAACTTTAATAAAGTCATCTGGAATGGCAAAGAAAGCGTTCTTGCAGGACTCCCAAAGTTCATCAAGATTCTTTGAATTTATTTTCAATGCCTCCTCATTCATCTTACCCCAGACATGCTCAATAATGTTCATATTCATATCTGGTGACTGGGCTGGCCAATCCTGGAGTACCATGACCTTCTTTGCTTAAGGAACTTTGATGTGGAGGCAACTGATTTCTATGAGAATCTTGGGTCCATGCGGTATTTGTGATGATTGGGATGCAGTTCAGATGATTCACCAGAAAAATCCACCTTCTGCCACTTTTCCAAATGATCAACTAGAAGTCAAGTTATTATTTGTGGCTCTTACAACT
>CAIGQW010001850.1:305410-322191 GCA_903798125.1 Danio choprae | reverse complement strand
ATAATTATGTAACTCAGTTACTATTTGTGAGAAGTAACTAGTAACTATAACTAATTACTCATTTCAAGGAACGTGCCCAAAACTGGTTATGAACACAATAGTCAACCAGAGACATTTAGACTTATGATTTTATTATCTCCAATAATCACGCAATAGTAATTACAATTACAGTATGGACAACAATAATCAGTAATAGTAATATATTGGTCAAAATGTTACAGCTCTACCCCAAATCATACAATTTAAGTAGTGTTGATCACATTTTAACAGTATTCTGACTGTTTGAATTAACTGGTTAAACATAAAACATCCATTTTTTAATTTTTATTTAGTTTGTTTGTTTATTTTTGAATCATCAGTAAGGTTTAAAACTGCTGAAAGCATCCAACAGTCCTGAAAGCATCTGTGTATGAGTACTCATTATTCCACTTTTTAGTTTAGTTTTTCCAGCATTCGAAAGCTCGAAATGTTCTCTATTCACCTATTCAAACTTTGATGTCCCCTCAGAAGTGGGATGTAATCCTAATGAAGATTTCAGAAGGGGTCTCCAAGCTGAGCTGATAGCAATCTGAGCACAAGCCATAGAGAAACAACTTTACCGCAGTCAAGTAGAAAATTGAAAGCTTAGGAATGGAGTAGACACAAACTAGTTGCGGATGGAGTGTATTTAGTTTACACTGGGAGGAAAAAATGTTGCATTTGGGAAGATTGACAGAAGCTGGAAGTGTGTATGAAAGATAAATGATTTTGAAAATGGAGCTCAGCAGGGCTCTGTAGTGGGCATTTATGCGATGGGTGAGGAGAGAGAGAGAGAGAGAGAGAGAGAGAGAGAGAGAGAGAAAGAGGGAGGAAAAAGGAGAAGAGAATGGAATCTATCCAAAAAAAAAGCTTGATATAGTCCTCGGAGCGAACTGGTAAAATGGTGCATTTCATATAATTGATCCTTTTCTCTGTGCTGAGGAGTGGATACTAAAGTGCCTTGCTAATGGAAATATTGCACCCTTTATTAAGCCATATGTGGAAGTATGTGTGCGGTCATATTTTCGCATGCATGCAGCCCTTACAGCATGGATAAAATACCCATTTTTATGATGTTTAGTAGGTTCAGGTGAGGGAAAATGTCTGTATAGATGTAGTTTAGGGATTAAAATATCTTGGGTAATGCTTCTGGCTTCTTTGCACATTTTTTCGCCTTCTACAGCAGAAACGCACTCGGCTGTTCACTAGCTAGTCATTGTAAGCGGTCTGAGATTTGCTTGCACTTGTATTGCTCAGAGTATTTGGGGCCTTCATCGGTTTATCAGCTCCGTAATCTGTCAAAGGGGAGCCACAGCTAAACTGTTGTCTGACAGATCTGAGGGACAGAGGGAATTCTGTAGATAAGACCGGTTGGAGTGCAACGCCGTTTTCAAGGAAATATCAAATGTCACAGAAATGTTTTCTTAGCATGGCACAAAAATATCTCTAAGGTCACAGAATTTCGCATTCTTAAGTTACGCGATAAATACTGCAAGAAGCACTTTGTCCGTGCGGACAAATCGATGCAGAGTGTAAACAAGATGTATCCGACCATAGTCTTCTTGGCACACTTCTGAAATGAAATAAAAACAACATCACACATTATGTCTATTAATTTTGCTGATTGTTTGTTTGCTGATTGTACGTTTGCTGATTTTGTGCCTGTTGTATTTAAGGCATTATGACATCATTATCCTTTTTTCAAAAACGTTTACGCATTTGGGTCATTTATTTACACAGTTATGCTGTTTTGGGGGTTTGTGCAAACATAAAAAAAGGAACATGTTGTAAAGTGCAAGATTTTGAAAGCAATCTGTGTGTAAGTTAAAAACAAAGATGACCTGCAACAGCCCACCCACAAGTCATCTGAGCTTGACTGTGCATGTCTGTAGTCTGTATTAACTTTGTTTATTAACAATATACAACCATTGATCAAAAACAAGGCATCCATTGAAAGCTATGACACTCTAAATTCATGCTCTGAACTTGTTTTTGATATCTGTACATGGTAGTGTTTAAAGGTGCAGTGTGTAAGTTTGACACCCAGTGGTTGAACTAGGTATTGCATTCCTGGATCAAAACAAATGCAAGCGCAGGTTGGCAGATTGAGGATCAGCAGGAGCATGTCTGACTAACAAGCCTAAAGGCTAATTTAAATTGTGTTCGATATAAAAGCAACGGCATGCAATAGAAGGAATATTCTCCATATTAAAAGGAGTTTTTGTTTTAACCAAGACCTCAAATTGATATATCAGAAACGACTTCTATTTGTTGCAGCTGAACAACTAACAGTGATTACCTCAGGTACACCTCATGTGCTTTATTCAATGTTAAATGCTAACAATGTGAGTTTGAATGCCATTTTACATGACATTTATTGCCATATACTGAAAGCAGCAGCAGATAGTTCACCTCAGATCTTGAAAATAAAATAAAACGTTTGAAGCAACTTTAGAACTGTGACTCAAAACCAACACATATCAGTGATTCAGCATCTACATTTAATAATGTTAAAGAGGATTAATATGTATTAATTAGATTATAAAACTTACCATTTTGTGAGTGAGTGCATATTCTGTGCTTCTGAATGACTGTATTTAAATTTCTGTCGTGATTCGACAGCCAAATTGCTTATCACTGCAAATCTCGTCAAGTAGCATGTTGTTAGGACACAGGGTTACAATGTGCTACAGCCAGTTTTTAATTTACATGTTTTTTGTAAAAAAATAAAAATAAAACAGTGCAAAAGGGTTTTAAAGCCAATCAATTTCATTTGAAATTGTTTGCATTTTAAGTGATTATTTTTCATATTATGTGGTTTTTGAGTGTTATTTCAGTTGAAAGGCAACATAAATGTCCCAGATGAGATCTGAGAAAAGCAATAATGTTGCAATGTTTCCCATGACATATTTAGAGATTTCATAATTTACAGTTATATATATATATAACTGTAAATTATGTGAACCTATAGCCTTTGAGAGCATGAGATACAGGGAAAGGGAAAGGTTGGTTGAGTCAGAGTTATGCAATAAAACATTAACAACAAACAAAATTCTCTACTTATATACAGTTGCAAGAAAAAGTATGTGAACCCTTTGGGATTGCTTGGATTAATTTCACAGAAAATGGTCCTGATCTTTATCTAAGTCACAACATTAGACAAACACAGTCTGCTTAAACTAATACCACACAAATGTGGCATGTTTCTATTGAACACAACATGTAAACATGTCAGTGCAGGGTGGAAAAAGTAAGTAAACCCCTGGGGTCAGGGGTGCCAAAACGGTATCCTCCAGGGCCGGTGTCCTGCAAAGTTTAGTTCCAACCCCAATCAGACACATCTGGGCTAACTAATCAAGCTCTTACTATGCTTTCTAGAAACATCCAGGCAGGTGTGTTGAGGCAAGTTGGAGCTAAAATCTGCAGGACACTGGCCCTCCCTGGACCGAGTTTGTTAAAGCTGCCTTGCCATATAAAAACACACACCAGTTTTGACGTTGATGTTCTCAAGAAGCATTGCCTGATGTGAATCATGCCTCACACAAAAGAGTAGCATCATTTTATCATCAAATATCATCTAAGATGGCTTTTTTGGCATACATGTTTTCTGTGATATTCTATAGAACTCAGATGTTGGTATCTTTTCATCCTGAGAGGCTTTTTCTTCTGAATTGTACCAACCAAACCTGCCTAATTGTCTGTTTATGCATATTTACACTCTTTCTACAGACATGCTGAGTGAAGTCTAGTCAGGCAGTGCTCAGTTAGAGCAACCTCCAGTTCCTGTTTGATTTATATGGCTGCCTGAACTCTCGGTTTGTTTGTTTGTTTTGGTTTCATGGTCTTGAATTTTGTTACTCATTCATTCATTCATTTTCCTTCAGCTTACTCCCTTATTTACCAGGGGTTGCCACAGCGGACTGTATTGTCAACTATACGGGCATATGTTTTACGGAGCGCATGCCCTTCCAGTTTCCCAGTACTGGGAAACACCCATGCACTCTCGCATTCACACACGCACACAATTTTATTTACCCAATTTACTTATAGTGCATGTCTTTGGACTGTGATGAAAACCTGAGCACCCAGAGGAAAACTACGCCAACACGGGGAGAACATGCAAACTCCACACAGAAATGCCAACTGGCCCAGCCGGGACTCGAACCAGCGACCTTCTTGCTATGAGGCGACAGTGCTAACCACTGAGCCACCGAAATTTGTTACTATTATTCTGTTTTTTATTTTATTTAATGTCTTTCACTTCTGTCATCCGCATGGTATACTAAGTCATTGCAGATATATTGGAAAAAAATGCTATATTATTTTTCATAATAATAATAATAATAATAATAATAATAATAATAATAATAATAATAATAATACAAATATGAATTTGCCATCTTGGTCTCGGTGCACGAAGTTTGAAATATCAATGCAGAGCCATTTAATACCTAGCCAAGCTGACAGGCAGAGTGCATTTTGGTAGGTGGATTTGTTTATTGCTTCTGAATATGACTGAATCCTTTTAGTCGTTCGGCGTTTGATCTGAGTCCTTTAATCATTTTTACCAGAGCTTTTGTATTTTACATTTCTATTTCCTGAAATGAATACCTTCAAAAGATAAGAACACATAGCTGGAGGCACTTGTAAAAAAAAAAAAAAAAACATGCCGACTTGCAAAAACATACAGATAAAGAGAGACCTCCATCGTGAGGATTAAGGGACTCAGCATAAAAAGCAAGATTATATTTCTTCCACATCTTGTTGGCTACAATATCTTTCAGTGGCTCTTGGATCAGTTATGCCATAAAACACTTAAGCACTTTAAATGTCCTGATTATGCTATTTTAATGGTTCTTAATTTTGTTGTTGAAGCTCCCTACAAATTTCACTATACTCTGATTGGTCAAACAGCTCAGTCTGTTTTGCTTGGTCTACATCTTGAGTGAGTCCTTATTCTTTGGCAGTTCATCCTTGCAAAGTGAAATTGTTTTTACTGCACCTATGGGTTTTTTTTACAGAACATCAAAACCTACTCTGCCTGACCTACACTGTCTGAGGCTCTGTTTACACCTGGTATTAAGATGTGTTTTTGATGATTTGGTCATTAGTTAGCAAAACTAAACATGTGTAAATGAGGTCTAAAACCTTTGTAGTTTGTTCACTTTCGACCACTTCCAGAGGTAGTCAAAAAGCATCAGATCAGATTGTTGTTGTACACTGTAAAAAAACGATTAGTTGACTTTACTTTATAAAATTGAGTAAATGCTGTCTTAAAATGATTAAGTAAATGAACTTTGTGCATAATTATAAAAAATAAATTCAAGAGTTCACACTTAGCCGATGATGTCCCAGAAGAGAGCCGTGAGCTCAAAAGATCCTCGAGCCCGGGGCTCCCTCCTGTTTGCAGGGTGAGAGGGGAGTTTGAGCTCAGGTAGATCTCCCCTCCTTATTTATGGCTAATGACAAATTAGGGATTGCTATAAAGAGAAATACTGCTGACTAAGAGCTCATCTATGGTGCCAATTTGGTTTAGTCAATTCACATGCTGCATGTCTTTAGATGGTGGGAGGAAACCGGGGAACCCGGGGGAAACCCATGCGAGCACAGGGAGAACATGTAAACTTCATACAGAAACGTTGACTGGTCTGGTAAGGACTTGAACCAGTGACATTCTTGCTGTGAGGCAACAGTGCTAACCACTGGGCCGCCATGCCGCCCTATCTAGGAAAAGGGAGGAGGAATAGGGCTGGAAGGGATGATTCTTCAAAATAAAGATGATGAAGGTATGAAAACTCTGGTTATTTATGGTGACTTAGGAATCGTCTGATTGGTGAATCGTGTTACTTCACTTAATTAAACGTTAAACTATGTTAAATAGTTCTAAGTTGCAACATCAAAACTTTATATCTTTTAAGTAAAATCAACTTGACACTTTTAAGGCAATGGGTTTTCAAATTTTTTAAGTAATTGCTTTTTGTAGATGCTCATGTTGTCAAATGAGTCTAAACAGCCACTTACTCTTGATTTGCTGGCTAATTTTTAAGACTGGAGATACCAGAATTGAAAGAGGTCAATTTTTACATTCATATTTACATACTAACATCCAAAGCTTCTATTGAGATTTTCAAATCATGCTATGAATGTCTATCATAGTATTTTATGAAGTCATTACACTAATAATATGAATTTTTGCTTATAATATAGCCTATTGTGTGGGAGTGGGAGTGCCCTATTTCACTGCAGTTTTGAAAGACATTCATTCATTCATTCATTTTCATTTCGGCTTAGTCCCTTTATTAATCTGGGGTCGCCACAGCAGAATGAACCGCCAACTTATCCAGCATATGTTTTACGCAGCAGATGCCCTTCCAGCTGCAACCCATCTCTGGGAAACATCCATACACACCCATTCACACTCATACACTACGGACAATTTAGCTTACCCAATTCACTTATACCGCATGTCTTTGGACTTGTGGGGGAAACCGGAGCACCTGGAGGAAACCCACGCCAACACAGGGAGAACATGCAAACTCCACACAGAAACGCCAACTGACCCAGCCGAAGCTCGAACCAGCGACCTTCTTGCTGTGAGGCGATCGTGCTACCCACTGCGCCACTCTGAGGCCCTTTGAAAGACATGTCTTAAGTAAAGTTATGTTTTTGCTACCAGAAAGTAAATTTTTTGCTAGCAGAAAATTGCTAGGCAATAGAGACATTCCTCTATCTCACGCTAATTTGTAACATTTTGATTTAGTGGCTAGTTTGTATGTCATTTGTACAATTTAGTATGGTTTTCTTATCCCCCAATGATGATTGGGTTTAGGGGTGGGGTTGGGTGCCACGCCTCCTTTTAAAAATCTTACATATTCGTACATTTTTGTACAATGAATTAGCCATTAAACTGACAAAATGTAAAATGCTTACGTTTCCTCATGAGATCAGGCTGGACATGCATATCCAAAGTCATTGGAAAAAGTCAAAAACATGCATGCAGTCAATTTGACCGTTATGACCAAGCTAGAAATACCCAGAACTTTGTTGGGTTTTGTACTTTTTTTAAAATAAAATAACAATGTTAGAATAAAATATACACACATATAGGAAAAGTCAGGGTATTGTAGTTATATGGGTTTTATTTTTAAAATGTTAAAACATTTCAGAGCTTGTTGTTGAAATGCAATAGCCAGTCAGGCTGTACACTTTGTTGTCAATAATCTTAAGGCTTATTTTATGCTATCAGAACTAGTCAAAAGTATTGTGTTTGGTACCAAACGGTTTTGAAATTTTAATAACGAATGATAATGCATTTAATGAATGAAATTTTAATTTCTGTTGAGCACGTGAACACAAATGACAAACGGCTTTGCTTAAGTATGTGCTCAATAGCGCTCAACTGTTAGCGGGAAATAGACATTTTTTAATTCAGTATCGTGACAACGCTAATTAGAACAGAAATGAAAGCTGCTGTTCTCTGTATAATTTTCCATTGTCCCGTTCAGATTCATTCCACCAACCAAAATGCATCGTAGGCCCTGTTTACACCTATTATTAATAACATTTGAACTGCTGAAAAAAAATCCACTCTCCACCTACTGTACTGAATTCATTCATAAACATACAGTAATGGGATGCATTGTTGAAGCACATTAGCCAGACGGATTTCAATTTTACCATTGATACCTAATCATAAGTTTGCATTGGAGACTCATTTCAACATATTTTACATTCTGTCAGTAGCATTACACGAGAGCACACACAGGAGTACTCTCAGTGTCAATATGACATGCACAAAGCATTGACTCTATGGAGTTGCACTCGTTAGAACCCTTGAGTAAACTTTCAGATTGCTTGCACTGAGTTTTGACCTTCAGTAAAGAAGCTAGTACACAATGGGCTATTAATTATGCACTACTCTAAGCAGTTTGCTGCAGTGTTGTTCTTTTTTAGCCAGGATTGTATTTCATTCGGTCTAATTATGATGTAAATCAAGCTCTCACTGGAATTCGTTAATGCAGCGTGCAAGCTATTCTTGTGTGTAAGCCATGGAGTTACTGGACCACCAAGGGTCACATGAAGTATTTAGACGAATGAAGTTGGGAGAAAAAAAAGTTGGGAATACAATATGGCACTCATAACACAAAAATGTACCATCTGGGGCACATTTTCTGAAAAATAATGTTACTCACTGCTTAATAACTATAGTACGGTGCACTGTTGGAGAAACTAACTAGCTTGTCATGATTTCTTCCTTAACTGTGTTGCGCATCTGTTATCATAAGTCAAACAGGTGGTGGCGTGATAATGGAAATGAAATCTGAAATGAAATTAATGGGGTAGTATTTATGTAAATAATGAATATTGCATCTAACGACAACTATGCTATTTTTGATTTCCATTATTTTGCTTTGCTTTGGGATTTGCTTGCGTCACTCAGGGTTCTGCCATGGTACTAGAGCGTATACACATGCATACACGCGCATATACACTCTTCAACAACAAAGCATTAATTCTCGTATCAAAAGCCATTGAGCATGTGTATATGTATATGCGTCATGCATGCTTATTTTGCTCACGTGTTTGAGCTCTTGAAGTCCATATGTCATATTAGAAAGAGACTATGAATGCACCTTTGAATAGTTCTAAATTAAGGAACACATTCTCCTATAAGGAAACAACATTCATTGCATCAGTATTTAGGGACTTAATTATGAAACAGCTTTTTTATTTTAACTCTTCTAAGCCATATAAATATCAATATCAACATATCTAATTTTAAGTAAAATTAATGACATTATATGGTGGGGTGGGTGTGTAAATTGCATTAAAAATGTATAGTATTATTGGTTCCATAATACATTTATCTTTTTAACATAATTAACATGTAAAATTGATGTATAGTAAAGAGTATAATTACATAGGTTTTAACCAAGTCTGTAATGAAAGACGTGATACCAGACTAGTCACTAAAGCAAAATTGTCTTTGCATTGCTTGTGATTTAAGGATAAATACAGACATGTGTATATGGAATGTATTCTGTAACATTTCTCATTCTAAGGTGCAATAATCAATTAGCATCTAGCAGAGGTTGTCATACGGAGGCAAACAGAAATCCAACTCTCAAAACAAACTTGCGCTCCTCAACCCTGTTTGCTCAATTATGTGATCTGATAAGCATTCTTCAGTTTCTGTCTTGTTTGATATGTATAATTGTTATTTGCGTAATGATGTTATTTTTTTCCCCTCCTATTTACTAAGATCAAATCTATGCCACTGATTAAGTACATTTTCCAAAATACTGCTAAACACTATAGTTCATAGAGCCAGAGTGTGAGACTCTGAAAAAGTGAGGTGACATTAGAAATAGTTGGAACAAAAATGAAAACTCACCACTGAAAGTAAATGGGCATGGAGGTATGCATGCATTTGCCTATTTGGGATTATTATAATTTTTTTGGCGACACAGTGGCTCACTTGTTAGCACTGTCACATCACAGCAAGAAGGTTGCTGGTTCGAGCCCCGGCTGGGTCAGTTGGCATTTCTGTGTGGAGTTTGCATGTTCTCCCCGTGTTCACATGGGTTTACACCCGGTGCTCCAGTTTCCCCCACAGTCTAAAAACATGCGCTATAGGTGAATTGAATAAACTAAATTGGCCATAGTGTATGTGTGTGAATGAGTGTGTATGGATGTTTCCCAGTACTAGGTTGCAGCTGGAAAGGCATCATCTGCATAAAACATATGCTGGATAAGTTGGTGGTTCATTACGCTGTGGTGACCCCTGATGAATATAAGGACTAAACCAAAGGAAAATTAATGACTGACTGTTTTTTTTAAGGATAGAGACATGTAGAAATATATATTTTATAGTTCCATCCATCATCTGTCTATTGTGTCCATCCCTTCTCCCATTCATCTGTCCAACCAATTTATAAGTATATCTACTGTGTCTATCCATCATGTATCATCCATATGTCTATCCATACATCCTTTCATGTTTGCAATATTCCATCCATCCATTATTCTTGTTAATCTGTTTGATACATCCAATCAACCAGTCAATCTGTTAGATCCATCCCTCCATATTTACTGTCAGTCTGTTGTATTCATTCCTCCAAACATCCAACAATCCATCTATAAATCCATCCATCTTTCTGGTCAGTCTATTGGATCTAACCATCCAGTCAGAATCCATTCAACAATCAATCCATCCATCCAGTCAGTTTACTGGATCCATCCATCTATCCATCCGTTAGTCTTTTGGATCCATCCATCCAGACAATTGGGTCTATTCATCCATCCATCCATCTAGACCACGTGTCAAATCGAGTTCCTGGAGGGCCGAAGTTCTGCACAGTTTAGTTCAAATCTTTTAGGCTTGTTTGAAACCTACAGGTAAGTGTGTTGGAGCAGGATTGGAACTAAACTGCGCAGGGCTGCCGCCCTCCAGGAACTGATTTTGACACCCCTGATCTAGACGGTTGGGTCTATTCATCCATCCATCCATCCAGAAAGTTGGGTCTATTCATCCATCCATCCATCCATCCATCCATCCATCTAGACAATTGGGTCTACTATTCATCCATTTATTGGATCCATCCATCAATCCAGACAATTGGGTCTATTTATCTATTCATTAGATACATCCATCCATCCAGACAATTGGGTGTATTCATTCATTCATTGGATACATCCATCCAGAAAACTAGGTCTATTCATCCATTCATTGTATCCATCCATCTAGACATTTGGGTCTATTCATCTATCCATTGGATCCATCCATCCATTTTGGATCCTTCCAGTCAGTCAGTCAGTCAGTCAGTCAGTCAGTCAGTCTTTTAGGTCCAGTCAGTCAGTCTTTTAGGTCCAGTCAGTCTGTCTTTTAGGTCCAGTCAGTCTGTCTTTTAGGTCCAGTCAGTCAGCCTTTTAGATCCAGTCATCAACCGCTGTGCCAGCTGTAGACCATGCAAGTACTTTGCAGTACACACTATCTGTATCTGTACCAACAAAATAAAACAAGGTCTGCACAATGAAGAACACAAAGGCATTGACACCAAAGACCTCATTATCTCTGGAATAAAGCTAAAAAACCCAATGGGGTCAGAGTCTCAAGAGTGGACCCATTACGATGAGCAAGCCCAAGCTAATTATTGTCCAACAGCTGAGGTTACGGCCTTCATAATTACAGAAAACCTAATGTTTTTAGTCTGAAATAGGAGGCTTGTTTCTATCTGGCTCTTAGCCTCTCTCATTATTTTACAATGATTTTGACCTCCCAACTCTATCCGACGTTCATGAGTGGGAATTGTGTGTCTGGTTAGAAGTATTGATTATATACACCCACGAGCGTGACCGCATTTGACTTCTTTTGCACAAGCCTTTTGTTTTGCAGACCTTATTAAGGAATTTAAATGACATACCATTTTTATTTCATATGTTATAGGCATTGTCTTTAAAAAAAAAAAAACATTAGATAATTTTGGGAAAGAAAAATAAACAGTTTGATTTGCATGCACAGTGCGTGCATACTCTACTTTAATAGCTATTTTATTGCAAAGACAATGTGAACTTACAGTATCTTCCTAAATAAGTAGCAGTCAGGCACTGCTGATCAAATGCCTTGGATAAACTGATCACCAGCAAGTGTTAGCACCTCTATAAAACCAGAAATTGTGATCACCTACTACACTATGGCCTAATGCCTATGCACAAATAACATTAATGCTGATATACAGCCATATTGTAGTGTAACAAGTGTGATATTTCTCTTATAATGTACACCAATGAGCCATTACATTAAGACAACCCCAACTTAGAGTAACAAATGCACCTAGGAATCAAACTGTTCACAGATCAGTGAACACAGTGGGCCACAGTGCCACAAATCAACAACAGTTGAGACAATGTGTAACAGTCATTGTTATGTTATGCATATAGGCTTGTGATTTTGGCTTGTGTACCAAAATCACTTTATGTGAACTCAGTCTAACACAGGGGTGCCCAAATTCAGTCCTGGAGGACTGAGTTCCAACCGCAATTAAACACACCTGAACCAGCTAATCAAGCTCTTTCTAGGTATACTAGAAACTTCCAGGGAGGTGTGTTGAAGGAAATTGGAGCTAAACTATGCAGGACACCAGCCCTCCAGGACCGAGTTTGAACACCCCTGGTCTAACATATACTGTATAATTCAAGGTGGAAAAGTAGGTTTGCCACTACCCTGCAATGTACACCAACTGGAGGATCTGCTGTTGACATAGTGGTACCAGGTACTACAGTCGAACTATTACCAGCTCACTGAATCAGTGCCTTGTTGTATGGGTGTGTTTTACAGCCTTAATAACACCCTACATATTCCCAGGCAGGTATCCATAATGCTGATTCCAGAGAAGAGCAGAGACTGTTCACATGTGCTGCATATCGCCAGCAGCTACAACAGTGACAACCAGGGCAATGTGTAACGACACATAATTCATTGCAACATTATGCAAATGAACTTGTATAGCCAACAACCTAAGAAGGTCCCCATACTAACTACACACAATTGGCAACAATGCCTGAATCCAATCCAAGATTTGGGGGATGGGCCATTAGCCATTTGGGGACGGGCCATGGATGATAAGAAAAAAAAATTGTCATGGTTTGATGAAGCAAATGGCCAGACACCCTTTTCTTGGCGCTGTCCGCCCCATTATCCCAATAGCAGAGTCCCAGACATGTCAGGTGTCTAAAAATCTTGGAGGAGCAAGTGCACCTGTTTGTATGTTCTGTGTTCACTGTCGGTGATGGCCATTACCAAAATGATAATGCACCATCCCACACTCCCGCAATCATTAAGGAGTGGTTTGCAGGTAAAATGTTGTTAATGTTTTGACCTCCAGATTCACTTGACATGAACAGTCAAACATATGCTGTATGATTTAATGTGGAAAAGTGGGTTGGTGGTACATCAACATTACCCTACATTGTACACCAACTGGAAGACCAACTGCTGACATTGTGGCACTGCACCATATACAGTGTCACTGGTGAACTATTACCATCTTATTAAATCAGTGCCTTGCAGAATGTAGGTATTTTGCAGGTTAAATGATATCCCAGGTTACAAGACAGGCATTCATAATGTAAAGGCTCATCTGTGTATATACGATGTTATAACAGTAATTGTAATAGTCATAATATGCAGAACGGAAATGCTCCTTCAAGACAAAGGGAACAATTGTGGTATTTTCTACAATTTGCAACCCTACTCTAAAGTCCCTTTAAGGCAAGTCATTTCACTCGATGGCCATCTTTGAAACTCCTCTTGGCCAGTATGCTCGGGCATTCTGTTTGAATGGGGAAACATCAAATTCTCCAAAATTGCTTGCCAAGCTTACAATTAAATTTGATATTCGGAGTCATCAATAAAATTAGACAACAACTGTCTCTTTAGTTTCATTTCTAAAAGTTTGAATCACACAAAATCCGAAGAAACTCGTAAAATCTATAGCGATCAGTGATTGGCTCTTATGCTAGAGGCTGGGACTTCATTTGCCATATTGACCGTTACACTTCCCCATTCAAAACTATACGAGTGACATGCCTTGTGGATTCTATAGTGTTTGCTAATAGTCCCACAGTGCACTCCAATATGTTTTACACAAGACTTTGTTGATGCCAACAACAAAAATGACCTGGATACATGAACTACTTTGCAAAAATAAATAAAAAATCTACTCATTTAAATCGCGAACATTTCTCTTGCCTTTCTCCAATGGGTTGATGAGAGGCTTTTTTAGATAGGAGAGCAATCTGTATAATGGAGATTTGAACAGACCGAGCATACGAGGAAACACGAGCAAGTGACATGGATAGCTGCTGTTTTCATTAAGGTTATTTTAATGAATATTACCTGAAGGTGGAGGAACAAATTTATTTCAATTCAGCGATGGGGTTTAAACCAGCAAGGGAGTAAATGGATTTCAGGATAGGGGTGTTCATTTTAATATCGCAGCCCATTTGTAAAAGTGAAAGGGAACGCGGCGCATCAGCATATTGAAAACATTGTGGCTCTCTGGAGAAATTGGATAGGGAGCCATCGTGGCCTCTCGCGGAATCTTCAAAACCCGACACAGACAAAGAAACATAAAATGCGTACGCCGGAAAACAAAGAGGAAGAAAATACGTCTTCCCTTGGGGTAAAAGAAAGCTTTGGTCTGCTACTTTTGTGAGCCCAGGAAATGCTCATCTGGGGCCGTCAGACCGTATTGTGCTGTCAGTAACTGATCATGCAAAGACTCGAGGATGAAAAAAGGTTGATCGTCTATGATGAGCGTCTGTCTCTGATGACTTGCTAGACGTTTAATTCCCACACTGCAATCAGCATGTGGGGTTGGAGCTGAAAGTCTCTTTTTAATGTGGCCCGGTATGGCTCATTACACAAGTCGGCTATGCATTCAACTTTCGTGCTATCTAATACTACAGTAGCAGTATTGAAAATGATTGTGCTATTGCATAAGGCGACTTTTACGCTTTGTTTTAACATCCGTCTTGTAAAATCTGATTGGGTATTGAAATGGGCTGTCATCTACATGAAATGATACAGATAATTTGCTTTGGATAAGAGTGTCTGCTTCATGAATAAATGTAGATTATGTAAAGCGCGCATGAGTTAAAATAACTGAAATGGCATATCTGATCAATTCTCACTCCATGATATGTGTATGTGGTCATGAATCCGGAGAACCTTACCTTAAAATCCAATTACAGCTGGTCACAGGAGCTGCATTTGAAAATGAGTTGGATGTGTCGGCAATGTGCGGACCACTTGTGAACAAACCGCACAAGGTAGATGGTGATATCTAGGGAAACAACATGCAGCACTAGAAAAATGATTGGTTTGTGCAAGAGACCTAACATTTTGGAGTGTGAGATTCCAGTTGCATAATAATTCCTCTTGCTGTGGATTAAAGGCATTAATGTTAATACTGTTCAGATATTTGCAGACCAAACAATTTAATTCATAAGACATCAATGTATGGATGCTATGGGTATTAATTTTGTGTGCAAAATGTCCTGTATCCATTAAAATAATATGCATAGAACATGCATGCACTTTTAATGGAATATGTACAGAATAAAATCCTTTACGTGTTGAAGTAACCTTCAGAAAATGTCTCTAAAACAATACGTTATAGGAGCTGCTGTCATAACCCTGTTTCAAAGAGCTACTTTTTAAAAGATCTGCTATTTAAAACCCTGCTAAACTACTAAACAGAGTCTTTCATCCAAAGTGATTTGCTTTGCATTTAATTTATATTTAATCATTGTCATTATTATTATTTTACTAATTTGTCTTTGGCCTTGATACAGCAATGTGTGCTCATGCTTTATTTGGAAAACAATCAGGTTATTTTTTCACATATCCTACTTTGATTATATACAGCTACTCAGCTAACATGAAAACTACTGTCATAGTTCCTCCGAAAGGCCCGCCCTCAAGAGGCTCTGATTGGTCAGCTAACATAATGTGCTGTGATTCGCAGATCGGCTCCACATCACCGGGAAAAACGTCACGCCTCCACAAGCACACTCTATGCTTCTGCTGTTTTAAATACTGTCAGTCAGAGTAGCTGTTAGCCGTATCAGTTTGAGCCTGAATCAGACAGAAAATAAAAAAGGATAAACCTCAGGCCTGCTCTCTAAAATAAAATCTGACAAGTGTCTTTCATATATATTTGGATTATAAGCATGTGTAAGTAATATGAAACGTTCACATATCTTGAAGCGAGTTGGTTATTTGAGATGTAGAACGGAGGGAAAGTGGCTGCATAGACAGACACTGCAGCGCTGGTGAAGATTGTGGCTGTTTACAGGGGTTTGACGGATACATATGAATTTGTAGCTAAATTGTTAGCAGTGCCAAACAGCATTTCCCATTGTTTATATCCTTGTTTATGTCCTTGCTACAACATACCATTAATGCTAGACACTATGAATGTCATAGATCAATTTTAACAAATAAAAATATTTACAGGTTGTGGCTCGCATTCCACAGCTTCTACTATTATGGTTTTAACTGCTCCTTTTTTGAGGAGTTTTTAGCCGAATCCAGCACTGAACTGGGAGAGATTCTGGAAGCTGTCGTTTGTCAAATGCTAGCTATATATTTTTTATAATTTTCTGGAACATAATTAAAATGAAACTGTAAGCACTTCTCTCTTTGTGTCATGTCCTTTGGAAGCCCAAATACAGAAACAGAACAAGCTCTGTGGAAATAGCAGCATTTGGATAGCGTTTTATCTTTCTCTGCTATAACATTACAGCGCCTCTGGCCACGCACCTTCGCTGCGCAGGGTATATGCATGTGGTGTATGTGCGTAACCTGAACGGTTAGCTATCTCACTAGCCCGGATGTATTTTTTTGTAGTCCCCAAACATCGTTCGCTGTTGGCTTTGCTAAGCTAACTCTGTAAAAGCCAATGTCTCCTTTTGCATTAAACTTTGAGCATCTTACATTCAGAGATGTTGTTTATGTTCACACAGTTACATTACACATCAACTAAAGTATGATATCGTAGTGGACCACCCCTTTAAGATAATTAGGCAAGATAATTCACACATTAGCCCTCTTATGATTTTTTTTTCTTTTTCAAATATGTTTCGAATGATATTTAATAGAGCAAGGAATTTTTCACAGTATTTCACAGTATTGCGCGTGTGCGTGTGCGCGTGCGTGTGTGTGTGTGTGTGTGTGTGTGTGTGTGTGTGTGTGTGTG
>CAIGQW010001850.1:286167-296781 GCA_903798125.1 Danio choprae | reverse complement strand
TGTGTGTGTGTGTGTGTGTGTGTGTGTGTGTGTGTGTGTGTGTGTGTTCCATGCATTCCTTAAGTTGTAGAGACCAAATGTCCCCTCAAATATAGCAAAACGAGTACATTCATTCATTCATTCATTTTCATTTCGGCTTAGTCCCTTTATTAATCCGGGGTCGCCACAGCGGAATGAACCGCCAACTTATCCAGCATATGTTTTACGCAGCGGATGCCCTTCCAGCTGCAACCCATTTCTGGGAAACATCCATACACACCCATTCACGCTCATACACTACGGACAATTTAGCTTACCCAATTCACCTGTACAAAACCAGTACATATACAGTTTTATTTTTTGGGGGTCCTCATAAGGAAAGCATAAAAAAATACACAGAATGAAATTTTTTTAAAAAAAATTAACTAATTAATTAATAAAAAATACCTATTGTTTCCTGTTAGGGTTGAGTTTTGGGGTAGGGGGATAGCGTATGCATGGGAAGTCCCCATGAAGAAAGCTGTACCATTTTGTGTGTGTGTGTGTGTGTGTGTGGGTCACTCAAACAGCTCTCATAAGATTCTTAGACATTCATTTTATAGAACTGCACAAATATTTCCTAACAGAAGATTTAATCATATTATTATTTTGTTTCCAGTAATGGAATATTACACTAATTAACAAGATATTGTTGTCTCATAAAGACCTTTGGGAGTAACATCTGATATAAAGTTGATAGCTAGATGAAACCTGATTAATCTATAATAGAATGACTAAGCAACTGATAGTTGCAATGAGTTGTCAAGTCATTTACATGTACGAACTAAGATGAAACAGAGTAATGTGAAAATACAAACAACAAACGTGCCCCAGACAAGACAAAATAAGGAAGAACTTGTTATTAAGATGTTAAATTGGGCATTGATTTGTGTCATTTGTTATGCTCCGATGGCAGACTTCATTTGCTATGAGTAATATCAGCTTTCGCATTACATCCATCAAGTTCTAGGAGGAGATTCGTTCAGTTTATCATCAGCTGTGCTGTAGGATATAGTTGCCCCAATTTCCTTAACTATCAGGTTCATCAGAATGCATAAAAGCACCTATGCAATATTTATTGACTATAGAACTTTTAGTATCACTGGAGTCATGATGAAATAGATGACAGTAAATGGGATTTCATATTTTGTGCATCAATTACAGGCATTGGCCACAAAAAGCAGTATTAGAAATAGGGAGTTCATTATCACATTTTAAAGTCTGCGTGAACCAAACGTTGCTGAGACTTTTATTTCAGTATGCTGATGTACAGTACTTCCAACTGAAATGGAATAATGTGTGGGGGTGGGGTTAATTTTTGAAAATAATTACTGGTAAGAGGTGTGTGGTTAAAAATATATGTGTTTATTGAGCTAGCAAACAATTAAACATTACTTTTCATAAGTGTCAAAAGAAAAGCTGTTTTGCATATGTTTTTTTTTTCCTAACAGCACATTAGTTTCCATCATCTTGTGTTAATGTTGAAGTATTGCATAAGAAACGTGATGAAAATTCCAGATTTTGAATAAAAAATGTGATTTGAGTATTGAATAAACTCTGATATAGCGAACATTTAATGCCACTAGAGTTTGAGCTTGCGAGATTCTGTCGTACGGCGCTGCGAAAAGAGGCAGGATTAAACAAGATAATTAGACATTTAAAAAAGCGAGCGATTGGTCCATAATTTAAATTTCTGTCCAGAAAGGTCATGTTTAGACCTTCGATTGGTCTCACGCAGTCACGTGATGTATTTTCGCAGGTCAGAGTTCACCAAGCCTAAACTTTGCAATGCAGCGAATTGTGAAACTTGTCGCACTTGTTGTTACCTGTCTGACGCATTCGTGTGCGTATGAATGAAAGTCTATAAGGTGAAAAGTCCAGTTTGACCGCGGCTTCACTCACCTGACTAATCGGCTGTTTCCATTATACTTGTATTGCTTAATTGTTGGTTGCTAGGTTACCAATACTACAATCAGCTGCTCTAACAACTTGATGGAAATGCACCTAATTCACATTTGGGATTTTCTTTCCTTTTTTTTTCGTGAACTTTGAAAAGTTTTGCTTTACATTAGGATGGAAACCTAGCTTTTGATTACTAGAAAGTTTATTTAGTGTGCTTTTGTGTATCTTGTATGTGCAGTTATATACATGGTTGGTGAAAAGCACCTATGCAATATTTATTGACTATAGAACTTTTAGTATCACTGGAGTCATGATGAAATAGATGACAGTAAATGGGATTTCATATTTTCTGCATCAATTACAGGCATTGGCCACAAAAAGCAGTATTAGAAATAGGGAGTTCATTATCACATTTTAAAGTCTGCGTGAACCAAACGTTGCTGAGACTTTTATTTCAGTATGCTGATGTACAGTACTTCCAACTGAAATGGAATAATGTGTGGGGGTGGGGTTAATTTTTTTAAATAATTACTGGTAAGAGGTGTGTGGTTAAAAATATTGAGGCTGAAGCCGTCAAACTAACATCAACAGCGAAGGACCGCCACTATAAACACAGAAGCAAATGGTCAGACATGAATTGAAGAATACCGAAACTTTTTTTTTCTTTCTTTCAGTAGATTAACCAGTCACCTAAAGAATAACAACGCACGATTGCAAAATAAACATTCTAAATTTTGATTTCACATGGACAGGATGCAGGCAGCACGGTGGCTCAGTGGTTAGCACTGTTGCATCACATCAAGAATGTCGCTGGTTCAAGTCTCAGCTGAGCCAGTTAGCATTTCTGTGTGGAGTTTGCATGTTCGTGTGGGTGCTCCGGTTTCCCTCACAGTCCAAAGACAATCGCTATATGTAATTTGGGTAAGCAAAATTGGTCATAGTGTATGAGCGCGTATATGAATGTGAAAGTGTATGGGTGTTTCCCAGTACTGGGTTGCGGCTGGAATGGCATCCACTGCGTAAAACATATGCCAGAATAGTTAGCGGTTTATTCCGCTGTGGCGACCCCTGATAATTAGGGACTAAGCTGAAGGAAAATGAATGAATGGACAGGATACCACTTGTGGTTAGCTTTGATTTAATAGTCTGCGTTATAAGTTAAGAACTGCTGCTTAATGAACATTTTCTTAATATTCTGATCATTCTCTGCCAAAAAAACGATGGCTGTACCTGAAATTCCAAGAAGAACAGCAGTTTCAGACATGCTAAAACCACCCTGCTAGGTTAGTCCTTCATGGTGTTTCTGAAGCAGGGATGTGACAGACAGGTTGTGTGCAGTGCAAACAGCACATTTAGATTTAATCAAAGATACAGAGCTCTATAACCTACGATATTGAAGCTATAAATATTGTCACGCCATTGCCAATACACATCCTGTGCAGACCTCCATTTCTTAAACTTCTGAGTAATGTAAATCGTGTGTCCAGAGAGCAGGGATAAGGTCAGTTATCAATAAAACAAAGCAATCTCCTGATTTCATCTGCACCAGATGTGTCGGGGATGAGAAAACCCAGCATGCGTCCTCAATCAAAGTGTTGCTTCCCGTGGCAGGTAATTGGAAAAGTCCTATCAGATCACAATGTAGTTTATGCCATATCTGCAATGTATTTTCGGCCTGTTCTGCCTCATCAAGCTCATGCGCAGCTTTGACTTTCCCTCTGTCTGTGTGAGATTGCGTGTGTCTGAGTATCTGTCCTCCACAGTGCTGCCAAGACCAATGTTTTAGACGCGCAACCTCACAGGTGCTGTTTTAGACAGAATTACAAGCGAGACGGAGCGTGCCGTGTCCACTGGAGCATGGTGGAGCGGATCATAACACAGGCAGATAGCGGCGACATGCAGACACTGTAAATCAGCGTGGCCGGGTTCAGGCCCGTAGGTGACGAGTCCGTTTGGGGAACGGAGAAGCGTATCGACAGGCTGCTGAGGAGGCCGGAGCAAGTGATGAATGTGCAAGCTGGCAAAGGAAGATATCTGCAAGCATCTCACCCGGCTCCGTACCCAGAACAGGCTCACTGAAGAGGATTAGATGATTCATCAAATGTGACCAGGAGCTCGGCTGCAGGGATGGATGGATTTTTGATTTGATAAGGGAGTGTCCCTTATCGCATGCTTTTGTATAATTCTCTCTTGCTTTCCTAGGCATTTGCTTGTGGTTGACATCACACAGTGTCATGATAAATGGTGGCTTGAATTGTAATGAGAAGTCCTTTGCAGGGGGCGTCACCACCTCAGATTACTAATAACGAATGTTTAGTAATAACATTTCCCAAGTGTATTGTCTTCCTGGACTATATAATAAGTTAAGATGGACAAGGTCGAATTTTGATTGGTCCTTTCCACCCTGCTAAAAGGAGCTTTTACTCATTGAAACGAAGATTGCAGGTCTACTAAGAGTTAAAGGCATGCTTAAATATTTTCCTCATGCTTAAAAAAGGTTTGATAATCACTGGAGTTAAGTTGTAATTCCATCAAATTAACTTGTAGGGTTAAGCAGGTACAAATTCCTTTTGGTGGTGTATATTGTTTTGCTAAAATGCCCATATTACAAGAAAAATTCTGAAGTGATTTACAGATCAGATCAGTGGTCCCCAACCTTTTTATCACCACGGAGTAGTCAGCGCTTACCACGACCCGGGGTATAATTATAAAATTAAAAAGCACTGCAGTGTTTGGGTGTTCTGTATTTGTCTGAGATATTTAGTCTACCGAAATGTGGATATTCCATACAAAGTATGAAGCTGATCACTCAGTTTTTGTCACGTGACTCGCAGTGCGCTCGCGGCATTCTGAAAACTTGTTTTTAACTGGGTGCCGCCTGCACGTCGCTCCCAAATACATGCCTCCATTGGAAATAACGAACTTGTGCACGGAAAAGTCGCAATATGTGGACGGCCGCCATTATTTACGATCTCCAGCAGTTGATCTTCTTGCACAGACGTGCTGGATTCACCAGATTTGTTGACAAATGGGTTGCGAATCTATTTCTTGACAGTTCATGGATACTTAACTGGGCTTTTTATCCTACGCAAAGACACTTTCCAAAGACGTCTGTTTTTTTTTACTCATTTTGCTGCTTGTGGGTGTAACCGAGAGAATACGGTCATTTTTCAAAATAAAAGATTTTTCAAATTAAAAGATCATTCAGACTCAGAAAATAATTAAAACGGAAATGATTAATGATTTCTTGTGCAGCCTGGTACCAATTGATCCATGGCCTGGTACCGGTATGCGACCTGGGGGTTGGGGACCACTGCATCAGATGATCTAATGTTGAGTTCACACCAAATTCAGAGCACCACGTCACTTGCTCTAGTTTACTCACAGGATGTTTTTTCCTTCACGTGAGTTTTCTGCTCAAGTTCAATTATTTGAACTTATGCGAAATATGCGATTGAGGTGAATTCCACGTGCTCGCAGCAAACAAGTCACGCATTCCACATCTTTCACGTCTCATGGGAATAATTCACCTTTATATGTGCATTTGCGTTGACTTTATATGTAACTTAGTCACACAAATACTTAATTCCGCATTTGATGTGAACCCAGCATATGACTTGTTTATAATATACTGTAAGTACAGATGGACTACAATGCTCATTTTTACATTCGTGTTTAGAATACTACATAATATAGTTGTTTTGAATCCATACTACAGTAAAGTATATTATATTGTATATTATACTGTATACAAAACCTTTATACTACAGTATGATGTAGAATTCATGTTACTACTATGGTGAACTCAAACTAAAATATATTAAGTATACTTTACTTTTCACTAAAGTAATCTGTGTATATTAGTATATTCTTTGTACAATAAACTTAGTACAGTATTGGTTAATTTGTTTATATTACTATAGTTGTTGTATTACCACAGCAACTATAGAAGTGGGTAATGAGTATTCAGATAACCTCCTTCTTTGTGGTATTTGCATGCTATCCATCAGGAAAGCGTATCATTTTCAGACACCGGGATGGAGTTGTTAACAGGCTTCATCACATTTGGTTGCGTACTATTTGCTAGACGTTTGACCTCTCTAACACAGCATGCTGTGCGAGTCAGCTGCTGTTTGCACCACAAACCACAAACGTAAACATGAGGTCGTCCCAAACCAATACAGCATCCCCGATTCCGACATATGAACCCACAAACACACCGTACATTCTCATCTGAGAAGCTAACGGAAAAACCGAGGGACTCATCTGCAGGGATAGAAAACCATTTTACACTCTCGCTCTCCAGGGAGATAACCTTGTATAGACTGTCTACACTCATTAAGAGAACGTCCTCCCGCTGGAAGAGCTCTGCCTGCGTTTCCCTTCCATAAACACACTCTCAGTGCTCCAGACAACTTTAGCCTTGAGCTCATGCTACACACTGGATGCTTTTGACATACTTATTATGTTTATCTGGAATGCCTTTTAAAACTTTCATACAGTAAGGGTTCATTATTAGCTGGAGGTTAAAGATCGCATCTGAGTCTGACAGAGTGGTAAAATTATTCGCTTTTATGTATTTCTTAACCATGCAAACAGAATTCAGTGTTGCAGCATTGGTAGAAGATGAAGTCAATTGAAAATGACATAGAACCGAGATGTCAAGGAGGATTCTAGAAACATTGTCTATATAAGGATGGTATGTGCATTGTAAAGGGATGTTTATGCTACCAATTAATTTATTTCAAGTTGTTTCTGTTTCAAATTGACATGCATTTAATGAGCCAGTATACAATACATCTATAAATACCTATGTTTAAAAAAAAAAAAAAAATATATATATATATATATATATATATATATATATAATATATATATATTTCCCCCACAGTCCAAAGACATGCAGTATAGGTGAATTGGGAAAGCTAAATTGGCCGTAGTGTATGAGTGTGTGTGAATGAGTGAGTGTGTATGTATGTTTCCCAGTGATGGGTTGCGGCTGGAAGGGCATCCGCTGTGTAACACATATGCTGGATAAGATAAGACCCCAGATTAATAAAGTGACTAAGCCGAAAAGAAAATGAATGAATGAATATAGACAGTGATATATTGAACATTTAAACAAAACAGTTTTATTAAACCATTATACATATTAAAATAAGAGTTTTTTTTACCTATAATATTTATGAATAGAAATATAATACAATTAAATAGAAAATTTGTTATTGCAAAAAAATTGACAAACTACAAAATTGACTATTTAAATAAGTATTTTTTTTAAGTTTCTCTTTTTTTTCCTGTTTAATAAAATTGTATTTTATATTGTATATTACATATTAATTTGGGCGTACTTTGTGTACGTTTTTTGTTAGATTATTATTTTTTCTTCCAGTTTTGGCTTTTGGTACTGACTAATCTAACGTATGTGCACAAATATATTATTTTTAAGCATCCAGTATTTTATTATTAATATTATTATTATTATTATTATTATTATTATTATTATTATTATTATTATTATTACTGTTTTATATTTAAATGTTTATGTTAAGAATTGTGTATGCTCTTTAACTAAACTACATAGAAATGAAATGTTACCTTGGCAACTAGCTGTAATACAAAACCGTACAATGCATTTATTGCACATTTAATGTTATGTTTTGCCTGTGTTAGTCACTCACCCACTATAGGGTATAGCAGTCATAACACACAAAAAAACTATGTTCAAAAACAATTTCACTTACCCAGAGTTGATTGGATATGGGATTTGCTTGCCTGTTAGTTGAAAGGATGAGTTCTTACTGGAGATTGCATCATTACTAAGGTTTTTTACAAATATTTCACATGAAGGTTATCGAAAATAAGTATGCATCCTGCAAGGTTATAACAAAAGCACAGCAGAGAACATACAAATGGATATGAGTGCACATGTACGCAGACCAGCACACCATTCATGTCAGAACTACTGATTTAATTTATTTAATAATAATAATAATAATAATGGGCTGTTCATTCTGCTATGCCGACCCCTGATAAATAAGGGACTAAGCCGAAGGAAAAAGAATGAATTAATTAATAACAACAACAGCAATAATAGTAACTAAACTCTTACTCATGTAAAGCTTTAGACCAATTATTTCTACCACAGCAGGCATGAATCACACGCACGCACGCACTCTCACACACACACACACACACACTCATGCATGCACACACACACACACACTAAACAGCAAGAAACACAGAAACATCTTTATATTCATTGACAATGTCACTTTCCAATTCATCTTTATTTCTATAGTGCTTTTACAATGTAGATTGTGTCAAAGCAGCTTAACATATAAGTTCTAGTAAATTGCACCTTGAGAGAAACCAGGCTCAGTTGGGCATGACCATTTTTCCTCTGGCCAAGCTTCTTGTGCAGAGCTGCAGTCTAGGCGCCGGACTTTCAGGAATCAGTCTCATGCTCTCCACTCCTCCATGACCACCACAGCATCTGCTCAGGATACGGCCTGGTCCAGGATTATGGAGACCTTGGGATAAGGAAAAACAGACTAACATAAGTGTAGATGCCGTTCAAATTATAATGTCTATCAGAATTCAGAACTCAGTCAGGGATTTGGGGTAAAAATATCAAAAATGTATTAACTTACCATGAATTTTGCTGCTGTTAAAATTATCTAGAAGTCTGTTCATCCTAATGTTGTGCTAGAATTAATATATTTAGTCAACATAGGCTCATTCTGAAAAAGGAGCCCTATATACATTTCTGGGGATTACGAATTATGTAGCTAGAAGTACGTATGGCTGCATTTCATTTTTAAAACAAACGCTAAGGGGTGGTATGCCGTTCCTTTTCTTGCTTACAGCTGACCGCTTATCTCCATATAGATGGCTTTTTACCAGCTGTAAAAAGACTGTTACCAGATTGTCCAGTAGCTCGCCATGTACGTCGGTGGACTTGAGACACAGAGAGGAGTTGACCACGACGACAGGGTTCGAGTCTGATGAAGAACGGTTCCAGAAAGCAGGTAAGACAAAAACAGAATCCAAAAAATAAAATAAACAAGTAAATAACAGGGTGAGAATGTGGTAAAATCTGAAAACGTGGTAAAAATCGAGGGTTTTTTCTTTTTCTTTTCTTGAATGGCACTCTCAAGAGAAATTTGAGATCTCAAAAAGCGTATGCAGCGGCCTCTGGTGGATTCACGAAAACAAAAACTGCAAAAAAAACGTATCTCCTGGGACGTATTTGGCGCACTCCAGAAATGTATATAGAGGTACGTTTTCAGAATGAGCCTGGGTTGTATTTAATTGTTAAATTTACTGTGAAATACTATGGTGGTAAAAAAAAAAAAGATGAGAAAATACATTAATTACAAATTAAAATTTTAATAACAATACAGGAGTGCCAGACCTTCGTGATATTATCAATGAAAGGTAATGCCTAGAACAATCATATATTTAAAAAAAAAACTGAGATGAAGTGTTCCCTTAAATTCATTCATTCTCTAATCTGCTTGACAATTAGTCACACTCAGTACTGAATTCATCCTTTTCTCAATCAGCATTCACCATGAATGTTGAGGAAGATAAACACAGACACCATTCTGCAGCTAAACAACAAAATCTACTCCAACCGTCTGACCAGTAATCAGTATGCGGGAGCTGTAGTGGTGAGTGGGTTTCTTGAAATGAGAAGGCAAAGTTACTATTACTATTAATTTATCATCCTTAATGAGCTTCTTTTTGGACCATTGCTCCATAAATCCTTTAAACGCTGCTGGTGTAATGATGGTCACAGCTCACAGGAATCATTTCAAGCTTGTTCCCATTCGGCTGCGGCTGAAAGTAATGATGTCTGAGTGGTTGAGTTGTTTACTTGGTAATTAGTCAATGCTTTTTTCCACCAATTTGACCCATTCAGACGGGCTTGTGGACTGATTGCTAGCATGAGTTGTGGGCATTATCACATAGACAGGGTAATCAGCCAATCACAGCAATATCGAGGTACTGTTTGTATTCTTAAAGGCATAGTTCACCTAACAATTAACATTTGCTGTTGATAATCCACCCTCAGTCCATCCAAGATTTTTTTTCTGCTATATGAACCTGAAAATGTCTCATTTTTTATGTTTCATTATTTATGTAGTTTTGAAATACAGGTCTGAAGTGAAGTTATGTTTTTGCTATCAGAAAGTTCCATAACGTGTTGATTTGCACTTTATAAATCACCAAATAGCAATCTTTCTTTAATGTTCTACATATGAAAGGATCATAATACACCAACAAATGTATTTTGTATAATGGTCACATAGTCGTGTCATATTGCCATGATGTTATATTACTCATACAGAATAAGAAATGAAGAGCATCAGATGAAAAATAATTCATGGAGAATAATATTAATGTCCAAAGTTTCTGGTTTAGTGCTTTCTGAGGGCAACAGGTCCAAGCCAGCACTTGCGAGTCATGGCAGGCCATCCAATTTGGATTTAAGCACTTGAGGGCAGGTCAAACTCTGGGCATTATCATTGAGCCGTGGTCAGATACTTTTTTGCCCTCTGAGACATGGAGAAGTTTCGGCAACCTTACAAATGTTGAAATTTTAAAAACAACATTTACTTTAGTATTCTTTTTTTTTACATTATACACAAAGGTCAAATTTCTTGTGCTGTTTAGTATCTTATATTT
>CAIGQW010001850.1:263256-281167 GCA_903798125.1 Danio choprae | reverse complement strand
TGCCATATTAAAGTGTCGTTCCAAACTGAAGTGCTCAAAACCGGCCACTTCGAAGGGCCCTTTGGAAATGAAGAATTTAAAATGGATACAATTGATGGACACTTCAGGCCCCCGTGATCGTTTACACAGGGAAGTTGATTGGTGTCGAGCAGTGTGAAGGGCTCATCCCTATGCCCTAATCCCTTTGAAGCTGCTCTAGGAAGGTATTACATGTATTAGGGCATAGGGATGAGCCCTTCCGAATGTAATGCGCTGACAAACAACACTAAACCCCTCCTTTCGAGAGCCAACTCTAATCTGATTGGTCAGATGATGCAATATGTGACAATATGTATCAGTCTACCTATTACAGCATGTGTCACCACTTGAACTTCAGCAGCAAAGTCTTCTTTAGCACTTTGAATCAAAATGAGACTTTTTTTACATTGACAAACGGCTACACTGCACACTACCTGAAAGGTAATATCTGAAAAAAAAATAATCATAATGAATTACTTTAAAAAGGCCTTAGAGAAAGAAACAGACCTCTTATCACACTTTTGATTTGAAGCTGTAATTGGCAGGAAAGTTCAGCCTTCACATTAGACATAACAAAAGAATTGCATTCGCTTTTAAATACTCAAAATTTCTGCATTGATTTTTTTTTTATTCTCACGTGTGACCAATCTTCAACATTATTCACTGGAATCAAACTCCCTGTGGATCCACTATAGGATAAAATGGCTTCATACGACCGATTGCTAATACTGCAAATACCAAGAGCTGTCTGAAGACCTGTGGTCACACTCCAGTAATCAATACCGTCTGATTTACAGGAGCTACAGAGAGAATATTTGAAAGCTCTTGGGTGAAGAAGGCCGGAAGAAGAAAGCATAGTAATTCCCAAGCTGTTTCTCTAAACTTTTGTTTATATAGCAATGCATTTAGAGACTCAAAACTCGTACAGGTTGCCAGTTTTAGGCCACATAAATGGAACGAGGTGACAGAGGTATGCAACAGGCCTAAAATAAGCCCAGCCAATGACAGTAACTATAAGAATGAAAATAGTTATTAGATATTAGTTCTATATTGAACAGAATGTAGTTCACACTTCAGCCTTAATGTTAATAACACAAATATTGATTGAATCTTAATGTGAACTTAAAAACAACAAAATATCAACGTCTAATGATGTTACAGCTTGACGTTATGTGGACGTTACCTATATGACATCTATCAGACATTGGATTTTGGTTGCCATACTTGACGAATAAATGTCAGTATTTGACGTTAATATGATGTTGGTTTAAGATGTTGGCTCGACGTTGGTCACTTTCCAACACAACCTAAAAGCAACAAAATATCAATGTCATTTCACGTCGTTATTTGACATTAAAATAACATTGTCCTTAGGCGCTGGCAACCAAAATCTAACTTAATATTAACATCTTATGACATTGTGAGTCTGCTGGTTGGTTACAGATTTCCAGCTGTTTTCACAATATCTTATTTTTTGTTCAACAGGAGAAAGAAGGTAAAACAGGTTTGGAGCAAGACTGAATTTGTGGGTGCACTATCCCTTTAACACTCAAAACCTCTTAAATCTACATAACAAACCAGTCAAACACCTGCCTCAGTGAAGGCTAATACAGGAGGTCCAAAATATGCTGTAATCCAAACACTCACATCACATTTGTTAGAAATGCATGTGGCCTTGTTGCACTATAGTATTAAATGCTAATCCATCTGATGCGTTTCACATAACAGCACAAGCCCACCTACTCACCTGTCAGTCAGCCAAGTACTCAAACAGATGTAAAACAAACCCAGCATAATGTTGACATCTGTGAATAATAAGCCTACATACAGAAATAATGTTGTCAACCTCGCAGTGCAGTGCCATAGCAACAATGAAGAACAGAATGTCAGCTAAACAACATGAGGCAATTTTTTTTTTTTACCTCACACATAAAGAGGAAGATTTACATGACCACAGAAATCACTGTGTTGAGATGCAACCTGTAAAGCAGCTTAGGTTGTGCATGTTAGATGTCTCACTTTCATACAAAAACAAAAGTATCAAAGAGGAGTCCAATCATAGCATTGCCAAATGAAATCCAATGAAATGTCACTAGATTGCTTTTCCATCATCAAAGCTCTGCATTTGGCCAGTGCATTTGGCTCTCTAATGCCTCTTAGATAAAAATCTGACTCTTACTCGATGCCCATTACCAGTCTACAAATAATATGATTTATATGTTGTTTGGAAACTGGTTTATGTAATCTAAATTCATGATTAATATTTAATGTCCACACATGGAGGAAAATGCTTTTGCCAACAATGCGTGTAGTCATTATATCAACCAGCGCAGTGGGTAGCACAATCGCCTCACAGCAAGAAGGTTGCTGGTTCAAGCCTCGGCTGGGTCAGTTGGCATTTCTGTGTGGAGTTTGCATGTTCTCCCCGTATTCGCATGGGTTTCCTCCGGGTGCTCCGGTTTCCCCCACAAGTCCAAAGACATGCGGTATAGGTGAATTGGGTAAGCTAAATTGTCCATAGTGTATCTGTGGGGATGAGTGTGTATGGATGTTTCCCAGTGATGGGTTGCAGATGGAAGGGCATCCGCTGCGTAAAACATATGCTGGATAAGTTGGCGGTTCATTCCCCTGTGGCGACCCCAGATTAATAAAGGGACTAAGCCGAAAAGAAATTGAATGTGTTTGTTTCAGTTACAGTTGAATGCAAATTTTATGTAAATATTATGTATTATGCCCCTTTATACAAGATGTAAAATAACTGATGTCCTTAGAGTGTGTATGTGAAGTTTCAGCTCAAAAATGTTTTATAACTCTTTGAAACAAACCATTAACTGGGAGTTCCATTTATCTGTAAGTCTGAATTTACTGTTTATTAATAGTTATTAAGGTAGTAGCTGGGATTAGGTATTGGGTAGGATTAGGGATGCTGAATAAGGTCTTGTTGAATATGTACTTTATAAATACAAATAAAGAGCTGATACCTTAATAAGAAAGCCGAAAGAATAAGTAAGTAAGTAAAGAAAGAAAGAATCTCATAACTTTCACGATCACCAGCTAGAGTGCCTATCAGACACTACAGGGATCTCTGCACTTCACATCTTTTACTCACCTGGACTTCATGTCCCAGAAACCCTTGTACTGCACACCTGACTCTCATGAACTGGACTTTAATTACATTACACCTGAAGCCCATTATCACACACTATATAAGCACCATTTTCTCACACACTATTTGTGAAGTCTTGTTACTGTGTAATTCTGAACAGTTTTGTTCTAGCCTTGTTTTGGTTTTGGACTGTTGCTTGTAAATGAATGTTAGCTGCCGGCCTCAACCCTTTGCCTGTTTTTTTGGATTACCCTTGATGTTGTTTGCTACAGTTTTGACCTTCTGACCATTTTTCAATAAAAGCTGCATTTGGAATCTCCACCTCCGTTGTTCACTTCAGTGCGTTACAATAACACTATTTAAGTAATTTTGCAATGTAAATGTGCTCATGCATAAGTCTCTAAGCTTAAACAATTAGTGTAAATGCATCTAATTGAAGTCTCTGTGTTTCCTCCATAGTGGATTTTGTTGCTATCGATATTATTTGATTGGCAACAATGATTTGTGCTTGTCTTAAAAAGAAATAAGCTAAATTTAAAAAGGTCGAAAATGACAAAGTTAAATATCACTTATGGATCCAAATCGAAGATATTTCCAGCAAAATGATCGTCGTAATAAATGAAAATGTATATTTTATATTTAAACATAGGTGTCTAGGTTTAGTGGATTAGCATGTACGGTTGTGACATGTTAAACCTAGACACCTCTGTTTTTTTTCCTCACTATCCCCTTTTGTCCTCACATTGATCAAAACCATGTTTTTTATTATTATTTAAATAAAAGGTTCTATAGTTTGGACTATTGTTCAGTGAAGAAGAGTGTCCTGTGATTAATGCTGTTAATCATCTCATTATTTTCCCTGAACAGGACATTTCTCAAATGTTTATCAAATTTCCCCCCCTAAAGCTCGACTGCATCTCCATTTCCCAAATCTTATTTTATTACAATATAATCAACTTAGGCTAAACAGAACTTTCCATCTGAATTTTCCATCAGTACAGTGAAGGCTAATTTCATCATTGTTTTTCAGAATAATCAGAATATTTCAGTATTTACTTCACAGAACTCAGCGAATGCATTATTCAGCTTTGTGTACTCAGGTATGCTGAACATTCATGCTGTTTGTCAGAAAGCCCACCTTGAAGGCAATGCTTTGCTGTTAACAACCACACAGATGTTAACTCTTTTGTTATTCTGTCAAAAAGTTTCATTCTGTCAGTTCAAAGAATCTCCTTGTAGCTCGAGATGTTTTTGTTTGTAAAAAAAGAAAAGAACAAAGAGTGTCTTTTTATAGCTGTAAGAAAAACTGGCATGCAAATGGTGATATAACTCTCAGTATTTCTCTGTTTCCCTCTATAAATAGCTGGAGGCTCTTCTAATGTTTCCTCGCTTTGGACAGTGCTCTGATGCTTGGATCCGCAGAGTGGCTGGCTGCATCTTGCTTGGCTTCTGTCCGACCATCCGTTCGCTCACAATGAATCATCCGGGCTTGTCACACCGCAACTGAATCACTGGAGCCAATCACCTGTGATGGATAAACAGGTAATAAAAGGCGAGTTATAGCTGATCTGAACAGACTCATTGCCGCCAAATCCTGTGTAAAGATGCAATGCGGTGTAAAACGTGCTGTAAAATATGTCAGTGACCATCTAGCTTCGGCTCTGTGTAAATCAAATGCAGCATCAGTGTAGTCTTGTGGTTCGAGCATGTATTTCTGCTGTTTTGAGAAAGCCAATGTACTGAAATCATTCGATTCTTCTTCTAAATCACCCTAGAGCTCTAAAGCAACAATCACCAAATACTGGTCTGGATTTCATACCAGAAGAGCGTTGATGTATCTCTTCTAACTGATCAAACGTAAAGTCCACGTGAAATGGAAGTTACTGAGAGTTTTATTTTAGTAAGTTGATGTACTTTCAACTGAAACAGAATATTTAGTATGGGGAGGGGCTGGCTTTTTCATCATAACAAACTAATGATATGGTTAAGAGTATGGCTATGGTTAAGATGTATGGGTAATTATGGGTATGGTTAAGAACATTGTGTCTGAAGCTGTCAAACTATAAACGTGGAAGCAAATGGTCAGATTTGATTGACGATTTAATTAACTAGAAACAATTTTTGAAGAAACAATTGATTGAAGAAATCTTAATAAATACTGTACATTTTAATTTCACATAGACTGAAATTGCTGATTAAAATTCAGGGAAAATAACATCCATATACTGTACTAATGTTAACAGAATATTCAAATTAGTCAAATTAATTATACAACCTTAAACCTAAACACCTCAGAAGCCATTTAGATGGATTTAAGTTAGCTAAATTGATTTAATGCTACCAATTTTTTTTTTATGTTATTAATTTTTACTTTTAATGACATAATGATGTTCTATAGTTTGGACTATTGTTCAGTAAAGAAGAGTGTCCTGTGATTAATGCTGTCAATCATCTCACTATTTTCCCTGAACAGGACATTTCTCAAATGTTTATCAAATTTCCTCCCCCAAAGCTCGACTGCATCTCACTTTCCCAAATCTTATTTTATTACAATATGATCAGGTTTGATTGAAGATTTAATTATCTAGAAACAATTTTTGAAGAAACAATTGATTGAAGAAACTGATTGATTTTAGTTTGAGTGGATTATCACCTAAAGAATAACAATGCGCGCTAGCTTAATAAATATTATACATTTTAATTTCACATGGACTAAAATTGCTGATTAAAATTCAGGGAAAATAACATCAATATACTGTACTAATGTTAACAGAATATTCAAATTAGTCAAATTAGTTTCACAACCTTAAACCTAAACACCTCAGAAGCCGTTTAGATGGATTTAAGTTAGCTAAATTGATTTAATGCTACCAAAATGTTAGCAACATGCTAAGCATGCCAGGAACACATTAGCAATTAGAAATTTATTATACTTGTTAAAAGAAACATGTCAGCATCTTGTAAAGTCAGGAAAGCAGTGTTTTGCAGGTTTAAAACATGTTAACAACATTATATTTTTTGTACATGCAATGTACATTCATAAAAGTAATGTTAAACATGCTAGTATCATGCTAGCAATATGCTATAGTGTTAAAATGTGTTCAACATGTAAACAGCATTTCACAAATGTCCTAACAACATTTATATTAACGTTTGCCATCTGTCAAACATGCTAGAAAAAGGTCAGCAACATGCTGATTCATGTTGTGCTAAACATGTTAGCGATATGCTAATAGATGTAGGAAACATTCTACCAGCATTCTAGTCACAATCTTGTTCATGTGAGTGTTTATATGTAACATGTTAAATCACGCAAACAATGTGCTATACATGTTACAAACATGCTAGCAATATGTTATAATGTTATTAAAGTGTTAAAATGCTATAGTGCTAAAATTCTACCCACATGCTAGTGTTAACAATCTGTTCAACATATAAATGACATGCATATTCACATTAGCCATCTGTCAAACATGGTAGAAAATGGCCAGCAGCATGGTGATTTGTGCTAGTGTTGTGCTAAACATGTTAATGATATGCTAACAGATGTATGAAACCCATTCTTCTTCTACTTTGTCAACTTCTGAAACAACTTGTTAATACACTTGAGATCTTCAAAGGTATTAGATGTCATGGTTTTCATTCATCATTTCAAGTGTATATTTTTAAGTTATCATATTTAAACCACACACACACACACACACACACACACACACACACACACACACACACACACTGCTGAGTTTTAAATTAAGGGTGGCACTTTCAGTTTAGGGAACTTCCTCTGAAAAGGACTGAAACAAATTATTTGAAATAATAAGGTTGCGCTACCAATAATCCTTATCCTGTTGGCTGAATGAGTTGTAAAAGTCCCTTCATGCTCTATTTGTATCCATCAGGAAAATAATGTAATGTTTGGTGTTTTAATGTGACACTGCTATCACAACAGCTCTTTCTGTTCCTCCTGATAATTTTCTTATTTCCGCTTTATAGCTTGTGGTATGAAAATAACAACAGACACTGCACAGTTGCGGTCTGCTCTTCCATTTATTAAACAGCACATCCTATGAATAATTTACTGGAATGCAACAAGAATCCCTGATTTCCCACCATAAACTTTTTCACCTTTTTTTTACATGGTCAATATAAAATAATTAGTAGTAGTTTTTTTTTAACTTTCATTTCATTCTACCATTGATGACTGCAGCTTCTATAATAAAAAATATATTTGTTATCTGAAACGACAGAAAGCACTGCTAAAGCAGCATTTTTGATTGACGTAACATTGCTGGAGATAGTGTCATCCAAGCTATTCACGGTCTGCTGAAGGTAATTTCCTAAATCTTGTTAAATTAATAAATACAAATAGATAAATATTGCACATTGCTGCAGCACTTCTATTCCTAGTTTGTCTGACATGCTCGTATTGCGAATCAACAAACCCCTCCTTCCTAAAAATCCAAGATGATCTGATTGGTTAACTCATTAAATGTATTGTGATTGGCCAAACCCCTGATGCATGTGTTAGAAATGTACAACCACTTACCATAATCATGAATTTGACATTCCAATGCTTTTAAATCAATTGTAAGCACAATCAGTTTACAGTTTGACTGTTTTGGTTTTAAAAACCCATGCTTGTTAAATTCTGACAATTCAAATGAATGGTCAAGCAAATTGTTTGGGACCAACTTTCCAAGCATACCTTGAACAAAGTGTTACTCAATGATAAGTTTTTATTTTGTAGATGTCTTTAAAAATACACACTAGGCCTTGTACCATGATGGTGGCCGAAAAAAAACAAGATTGCAGGTTTAATTTTGAGTTGACAAAACCAAATCGGTGCAATCAGGCTTTGTTGGTACCGTAACACTAATCCTCAACTTTACCTGTTAACTCTTTGATATGGAGTTCATGGATCTTTGCAAACAGCCAATCGTATGCCTTGAAACATAAAGATACTTTGATTGACTTGTGAGAGAGTCAGTGAATTTCAAAGGCAAATGATATAAGGTTTGAAAATACAATTCACTCATTCATTCATTCGTTTTCTTTTCGGCTTAGTCCCTTTATTAATCTGGGATCGCCACAGCAGAATGAACCCCCAACTTATCTAGCATATGTTTTACGCAGCGGATGCCTTTCCAGCTGCAACCCATCACTGGGAAACATCCATACACTCTCATTCCCACACATACACTATGGACAATTTAGCTGACCCAATTCACCTATAGCGCATGTCTTTGGACTTGTGGGGAAAATCGGAGCACCCGGAGGAAACTTACGCCAACACGGGGAGAACATGCAAACTCCACACAGAAATGCCAACTGACCCAGCCGAGGCTTGAACCAGCGACCTTCTTGCTGTCAGGCGATTGTGCTACCCACTGCGCCACCGCGTCACCCAAAATACAATTAATTTATTGTATTATTCTGTATTTTTTTACTTGTATACCTTATGTGTGATGTATTATGTATATAATAATGATATAAACCATCTCAAATAATTTTAATAAAACATCTTAACTAAATAACTAAATGGTTTTATTAGTATTCTACAATGTAGTGACCTTTAATTTGGAACAAGATTATGTCAGATATGTGTCCCTTTGCTCACAGTTGATTGGTGGAATATTGGTTTGTGAGAACTAGACCAGAACAGATCTTGCATTGGAGCAGGATAGGCATGCAGCTTACCATACCATTGGCGATAAAGGGCAATTAAAGCCGAACTACATTTGTAGGATTTAACCTAGGATTTTTGCAAAGTGAACTTAAACTCATCCAGCTTTTTGTTGGGTTTGGGTGTCCATCAGATAATGACATCACTACAGCTGAATGGCATTAAGCTAATATTTAAAATAGTTGCGGACTTGATTCAATGTGCTTTGGGCAGGTATGAAGTGGTGTTCTCTGCTAATCAATTATTTTGGTGAGAGGCTACACTGTAAAAATAAATTAGTTACTTTACTTTAAAAAATTGAGTAAACCCATTGCCTTAAAAGCAACAAATTGATGTAATAGGTTTACGCTCTTTATTTTAAGTCAACTATTTTTTATATATGTGTGTATACATGTATATATATATATGTGTGTGTGTGTGTGTGTGTGTGTGTGCGTGTAAATATATATATATATATTTATGTATTTACTACTGTATTAAATAACACTGTATGTATTATTGACATAGAGCATGCTATAGACATTTTGACATTTCCTCTCAGTCAGCAGTCAAAACAAATATGCAACATGTTCTTGGTCATGACCCGCCAGCTGAGCAGGGTATGAAGTGAAGACCGCTTCTTTTATTACTGTTTTTTTTTTTAACCTCTGCAATGTCATTTCAACAAAAGCAAGAAATAAAATAAATAAAAAAATAATTAAAGCTTGTCACTCAAATGAAAGTAAAATCCAAACTGCCATGCTTGATTGCACACCATCCACAATCAAAACAAATCATCTAAAGCTCAGGCTGATATGCACATATATTACACACTGATTACTGAAATATTTTAAACATAGTTTAATAATAACCTTTTACAACACCTGCCAGTGATAGAGCATTTCATAACATTTATCAGCCATAGAACGCCAGAAAACTTCACTCATTCATTCAGGGATTTTGCAGGGACATTTTTCTATATATTTGCAGCCTAAAATGGCAGCTTTTTTTCTGACACCTTTTTCAAAGCTTATGGCATTACTTGCTTCAATTCTTGTTTTTCTGTGAAAATAGCAATACAATCTCACAGCAGGGCAGCACGGTGGCGGAGTGGGTATCACTCTCGCCTCACAGCAAGAAGGTCACTGGTTCGAGCCTTGGCTGGGTCAGTTGGCCTTTCTGTGTGGAGTTTGCATGTTGTCCCCGTGTTCGCGTGGGTTTCCTCCGGGTGCTCCGGTTTCCCCCACAAGTCCAAAGACATGCGGTACAGGTGAATTCGGTAAACTAAATTGTCCGTAGTGTATGTGTGTGAATGAGTGTGTATGGATGTTTCCCAGTGATGGGTTGCAGCTGGAAGGGCATCCGCTGTGTAAAACATATGCTGGATAAGTTGGCGGTTCATTCCGCTGTGGCGACCCCAGATTAATAAAAGGACTAAGCCGAAAAGAAAATGAATGAATGAATCTCACAGCAATCCATGACTTTTTGATTTGGAGGGTAATTTGTATGAATTGAGGGTGATGATTGGGTGCACGCCTGCTTTAAAAAAATGCTATGAAATGGTATAAATCTGTACAAATTAGCTACTTTTTCTTGACGAAATACAAAATAGTTGCATTTCCTCATGAGATTATGCTAGAAAATGCACAAAAATCGTGTAAAATGTTCTCTCTTTGTTTTTGTGTCAAGAAAGATTGGATATGAGATCAAAATCCCGCCAAATGTATCGCGGTCGTGGATCAAAAAAAATTATCGTAAATCAAAAAATTTACATTGCGTGCAAAATTATAACTCGCAAAAGCGAAAACTAAATGCAGAATAAGAAACAATGAGGTCACGCACCAAAAGATGATGTGTGAATCAAAAATGAAAATGGGTTTAAAACTGAAACCTGAGTTTTCTGCTAATATTTGAATGTTTTGTGTGCTTGCAGTCATTTCCCCTTCGTTCTTGTTCCCACATTCTGCGCTTGCGTTTCCAATTCGAGTTTCATTTAAATCACGGGCAGGTTTCAGCATCATTGGTCCAATAATCGAGATTGACAGTTGCTCCTCTAGCCAATCAGATGAAGGGGGATTGGACGTCACTCCAATGCAACTCATGGCAACTTGTGCAATGTAATTCAATTTAATTAATCTTTATCTCTATAGCGCTTTTACAACATAGATTGTTCCAAAGCAGCTTAACATAGAAGTTCTAGTAAATTGAAATTAAAACTGTCAGTCCAGTTTTCAGAGTTAAAGAGACTCGCGGAGACTAATCTGTTACTGGGGTTTTTCAGGAATCAGTCTCATGTTCTCCACTCCTCCATGACCACCACAGCATCTGCTCAGGATATGGCCTGGTCCAGGATTATGGAGACCTCAGGATAAGGAAAAACAGACTAACTTAGTGTAGATGCCGTTCAGATTAAACTGTCTATCAGAATTCTATCAGAATTCAGAACTCACAGGACTTGGATTACATCAATGGTGCAATTATAAACGCATTTCCCTTTTTGATTCACACTCATTATCTTTCGGTACGCGACCTCGTTGCTTGTCTATATTTTACATGCGATGTCAATTTTTTGATTTTCACATAATTTTCGATCCGCGACCCCGATGCATTTGGCGGGATTTTGATCCCATAATTGGACTCCCAAAACCCTGGCGGGACTGTTTACTATTACCTTACTTCAAAGGTTTGAAGTAACCGGTAGTGTATCTGCTTAAAATACTAAATAGAGAAAACAAATATGACTAATTGTTTGTATTGAGCCGCAAATCAACATATTAGAATGATTTATTAATTATGTGACAATGAACAGTGTAGTAATGGCTGCTGGAAGTTCATAAAAAAACCAAAACAAGATCATTCTTTACTCGTCAGAGACAATGTTTACTTGATACTTGAAGCCTTAATCTAACAAGGATGTTAAATCAAAATGTGCTACTTTATATTAGCTCTGTGAAAGGCATGGACTTTTGGACAGTGCTGAATTTCCCACCAGCTTCCAGATGAAAAATCTGATTAGTATTCCAGCTCAATGAAGCTTATATCTTCACTGCTTTGTAACAAAGACTGAAAAATCAATATAATTAGTGACATGAAAGAGATCCCGTGGCTGACATTGTACAGAGCAGCATTTTTTTGAGTGAACTGCATTTGCTGACTATCTGCACAAATGTGAAAGGAAGCACTTCAAAGCAAGAAAACATGTTGACTTAGAGTTCACACCACTGCCACCCCACAAATAGCAGTTTGATCTCCCAGATCCGACATTCAGTTTGTCCTCCTCATCCTCCAAGACATACATTTTCATCGGTACACCTTTGTGGTAAACTGAGACAGTGATCAAGTTGACGGTAGACAGAATAACGTTGATTCAGATTTGAGACTCAATATGAGGCATAAAAACAATTTTCTTTGTAGCTTTGACTAAAACAAATGAGTTATTTTCGAATACACTCTGAATAGGTACAGTTCTTTCAAATGGTCAGTAACATGAATGTCTACTCAGCCAATCACATGGCAGCAACTTAATTATTTTTGACATGCACAGATGGTCAACATTTGAGGTTCTAACCAAGCATCAGAATGAGAAAGAAAGGTGATTTTGAATAAATTGGCTTGTCTGGGTATTTCAGAAACTGCTGGTCTACTGTTTTTTTTCTTGTACACTACCTGACAAAAGTCTTGTTGCCTATCCAAGTTTTAGAAACAACAAATAATAACTTGACTTCTAGTTGATGATTTGGTATCAGAAGTGACTAATATGAAAGGTAAAAGCCTCTAGATTACGCTTATTTTACCAAAATAAGATATAATTATGCCTTGATTTTAAATTATTTAATTAGGACAGTAAGGTCTGACTTTGCTTAGACAAAAGTCTTGTCACTTAACAGAAGTAATGTACAGTATAGAATATAAAGTCATGGTGCAGTGGAAAAAGAATTAATATTGTGTATGACTCCCATGAGCCTGGAAGACTGCATCCAAACATCTCTGCAATGACTCAAATAACCTCATCTGGAATGGAAAATAACTTCCTGGACTTCATCAAGATTCTTTGGATTCATCTTTAATGCCTCCTCATTCATCTTACCCCAGACATGCTCAATAATGTTCATGTCTGGTAACTGGGCTGGCCAATTCTGGAGCACCTTGAGCTTCTTTGCTTTCAGGAACTTTGATGTGGAGGCTGAAGTATGTGAAGAAGCGCTGTCCTGCTGAAGAATTTGCCCTCTCCTGTGGTTTGTAATGTAATGGGCAGCACAAATGTCTTGACACCTCAGGCTGTTGATGTTGCCATCCACTCTGCAGATCTCTCGCACGCCCCCATACTGAATGTAACCCCAAATAATGATTTTTCCTTCACCAAATTTGACTGATTTCTGTGAGAATCTTGGCTCTATGCAGGTTCTAATAGGTCTTCTGCAGTATTTGTGATGATTGGGATGCAGTTCAACAGATGACTGTAGAACTAGAGGTCAAGATGATACTAGAAGTCAAGATGATTCAAGGTATTATTTGTTGCTCTTACAACTGGGACAAATTGACAAATCTGACAATAAAAGCATACCTAGTCTGATAAGTCATGTTTTTTGCTGCCACATTAAGATGGTAGGTAATAATTTGGCACAAACAAGATGAAAGCACAGATCCATTCCTGCCTTTTTATCGAAATTTAGGCTGTTGGTGGTGTAACTTTGTGAAAGATATTTTCATTGCATACTATGGGCCTATTAGTCCCAACTGAACATTGTTTAAAGATTCAAGATTTCTCTTATTGTCATTCAAAACATCATAAAGAGATACAGAACAAAATTACATTGCTCCAGTACACAATATAAACTAGATATAGATATATTGCAATATGTAATGGCTTGGCTAGTCTACGTTTACACTGGCTGTCAGTGATTTTTACAGTGTCGCACTGTTCAAAGGTTTGATGGCAGTTGGAAAGAAGCTGTCACAGAACTGCACATATCTACTTCTGCAAGCTATGGTACTGCTTACCTGATGGCAGGAGCATGAACAGGCAGTGCCTGGGGTTAGATGGGTCCCTGATAATACTGTTTGTCCTCGACAAGCTGTGTTGTTGGGATAGTTCCACAATAGGAGTCATTTTGACTTCAGTAGTGCTGTCAGTCGACCTAACCACCCTCTTCAGGGTCTTCTTGTCTCATAGTGTAGTGATGTTGTGTAGTGGGCGTTCATGCATCCAAAAGGCTCGGCTTTTGATGGCGATATCCAAGTCTGTCCATCTTTAGCTAAATAAAGCAAATTTATTGCATGTGTTGTTTATTACAATACAATACAAATTTTAGCACATTTAAAACAACTGCCATTGAACAAAGTTCTTTCCAGCATAACTACATAAAATCACAAAGACAAATATTGAATAGTTAAACATTACAACTTTAGAACCTGATCCCTCTAATCAACTCTGAAGGCTATACTAAACAGATGATTACAATCGAGATTTGAATGCACCTACCATTGGGGGAAACTTAATATGCATTGGGAAAGGGTTCCATAAATTCCATAGATCCACCCTAAGATTTTGATCTTCTTTTGGAATGAAGAATCATCTGATTCAAAGATCTCAAGTCTCTTTTATTTTAAGGCGGACCTAAGAATTCAGCAATATATTTTGGGGAAATGCCATGCAACACTTTAAAAGACATTAAAAGAAACTTACATTAAATTATAAATTGTACAGGTAACCAGTGTAAGGAAGCCAAAACTGGAGTAATTATCTCTCTATCAGGGTCTGGCAGCATAATTTTGCAATAATTGGAGACGAGCTAAAATTAATATTAATATTTCTATTATTAATCATATATATATTTTTTTGCATTTCTGGCTTGCACCTTCATAATCTAATTTGAATACAGAATGGATTCAGAACTTTTGCTACGCACGCACGCACGCACGCACGCACGCACACACACACACACCTTAATGTAAATGTCCATGCTTGTTATAATTCTTCAAATTTTCAAAGATCAAAGTGCATAATAAAGAGTTACCCAAAATGAAAGGACCAATTAAGAACTTCCTGAAATAAGTCTTAAAGGTGTCGTCCACAGTGTATGTTTAATGCTTGGTTGCAAAGCAATGTGTGCTCATGCTTCACTTGTAGAAAATCACATTATTTTTTCACATATCTTACTTTGATTATATACAGCTACTCAGCTAACATGAAAACGATTTTCTAGTTCCTCTGAAAGGCCCGCCCTCAAGAGGCTCTGATTGGTCAGCTTACTTAATGTGCTGTGATTTGCAGATTGGCTCCACGTCACGCCCCTACAAGCATGAGTTTTTGCACTGTGTAAACAGAGAAGCTGATAGCTGCCTGGATCAGACAGGGAAATGAAAAGCACACCGGGCACACCGCCTGCTCTCTAAAATAAAACCTGACAAGGGTCTTTCACATATATTCGGAATAAGCATGTGTAAGTAATATGAAACATTCTCATATCTTTTGCGAATTTGTTATTTGAGATGTAGAACGGTCGGAAAGCAGCCGCATAGAGAGACACTGATAGCAGCTGCATAGAGAGACACTGAAAGCTGCTGCATAGAGAGACTTTGCACGCGCTGCTGAAGATTGTTGGTATTTACAGTGGTTTGACTGATAAATATGAATTTGTAGCTAAATTGTTAGCAGTGCCAAACAGCATTTCCCGTTGTTTACATCCTTGTTTACATCCTCGCTACAGGAAACCGTTAACGCTAGAAACTGTGCATGTAATTGATACATTTTAACAAATAAAAATACTTCCAGGTTGTGGCTACAATCCACAGCTTCATTGGTTGGAGGAGTTTTTAGCCAAATCCAGCACTGAACTAGGAGAAATTCTGGAAGTTCTCCTTTGTCAAATGCTAGCTATATCTTTTTTTTATAATTCTCTGGAACATAATTCAAATGAAACTGTAAGCACTTTTTTTGTGTCATGTCCTTTGGAAGCCCAAATACAGAAACAGAAGAAGCTCTGGAAATAGCAGCATTTGGATGGCATTTTAGCTTTCTCTGCTATAATATTACACACCTCCGGCCACGCCCCTTCGCTGCGCAGGGTGTGTGCACGTGGTGGATACGCGTAACCGGAAGCCCTTGTGATCTCACTAGCCCGGATGTATTTTTTTGTAGTCCCCAAACTTCGTTCGCTGTAGGCTTTGCTAAGCTAACTCTGTAAAAGCCAATGTCTTACATTCAGAGATTTTGTTTATGTTCACACAGCTACATTACACATCAACTAAAGTTTAAAATATGATATCGTAGTGGACCACCCCTTTAAATAACTACAATAAAAATCCAAAATGAATGTTCTTTTTTGGCTCCCAATGAACAATGTCTCTCGACTCCTCAAACTCTGTAGCTGATTTATTCCTCTATGAATTATTCCTCTAATTATTTCCTCTAGGATAAATATCAACCTTTTACTTTTCTCAAAACTTCTCACAGAGCATTAGCATCATTCATCAGCTTTTGCATGGAAAGGGCAATGCGTCTGGGCCTTGACATTATATATTTCTGCAGACCTGCCAAAAAAAATAAAAAATAAATAAATAAACACATAAAATACACAATAGATAAACTTAATGTTCTGGGAAAAAAGATTTTACAGTTTTTTTTTTTTGCCTTTTTTTTTTTTTTTTTTTTTGGTCTACTTGAGGCCCAATTGCCCGCTAAAGATAAGCCTCTACACAAGTGCAGCACAAGCATGTAAATGCATCTCTGGAGGACATAATGCACCATTTTATCGTATGATTGAGCTCCACGTGTCTTCAGGAGATAAGTAATGAGCATGGTGTATTAGACACTAAAGTCATATCCAACCAGCAGAACAGACAACTTGAGCCAACTCATCTCTTACTCTGTTTGAAAAAAATTTTAATGAAATATATCAGCCCAAAAAAATCTCACTTTTTTTTCTTCATTTACACATGTATAGGTGTGGTGTAGTGATCTCACACACGTATGAATGCGAAATACCAGAAATGTCAAGACATATCACCAAATAATTTATACGTTACGCTATGACGTGTTAGAAGTAAAAGAACACCAATTTGTTTTTAGACTCAAGTTTCAGAAGTTAAAACTATGTCCCACATTTTAAAGTGAATAACTTTTATATTGATTATATTGTAGTATTGACTATATCCATCTGAAATGCTGGGTTGTTTCAGCAATTTCAACCTAACTTTAACAGTTGGGTTTGCCATACAGTATTTTACCCAAATTTGAGTTTCGACAGCCTAGCAATTTTTGTGTGTTTAATTGTATTTATTTTGAGCACTTTAATACTAATTTGAGTCCTAATTATTTGAAAGTTGGATTAAACCTAATAGAACTCATTTCCATCTGAAATTTGGGCAAATAAGCCATAAGATGTATAGATTCAGACCTAAGATCAAATTTTTATTCTTTTATTTTGAAATTATGTGAACACAATAGCATGACGTAGATGATCAGCATATAACAATGAGTATAAACATTTTCATTTCGGCCCAGTCCCTTCATTAATCTGGGGTCGCCACAGCGGAATGAACCGCCAACTTATCCAGCATATGTTTTACGCAGTGGATGCCCTTCCAGCTGCAACCCATCTCTGGGAAACATCCATATACACCCATTCACACTCATACACTACGGACAATTTAGCTTACCCAATTCACCTATACCGCATGTCTTTGGACTTGTGGGGGAAACCGGAGCACCCGGAGGAAACCCACGCCAACACGGGGAGAACATGCAAACTCCACACAGAAACGCCAACTGACCCAGCCGAGGCTCGAACCAGCGACCTTCTTGCTGTGAGGCGAACGTGCTATCCACTGCGCCACCGTGAGGCCCTGAGTATAAACAAATACATATAATACACAAAATACAGGAACACATTCATTCATTTATTTTCCTTCAGCTTAGTCCCTTTATTCATCAAGGTTCGGCACCGCGGAAAGAACCGCCAACTTATCCAGCATATGTTTTTCACAGCCCTTCCAGCTGCAACCCAGTACTGGGAAAACATCCATACACACTCATTCACACACATAGTGCTCCGATTTCCACCACAAGTCCAAAGACATGCGGTAAAGGTGAATTGGGTAGACTAAATTGTCCGTAGTGTATG
>CAIGQW010001850.1:240812-258256 GCA_903798125.1 Danio choprae | reverse complement strand
GTGTGTGTGTGTGTGTGTGTGTGTGTGTGTGTGTGTGTGTGAATGAGGCCCCGTTTACACTAATACGTTTTAGTTTTAAAACGGCGTTTTAGAAGGAAATCGATCCACATCCACACTGGCGTTTCACCTATCATTTCTGAAAAGATCTCCGTCCACACTATACCACTAAAAACGCACATCACGTGACCATACACACACTCTGGCATGCTCCAGGCAGTCAGCGGGAGCCTTGAGCACACCTGACCGGCTGCGAGCAGCCGAACGTCGGACAGTCCATCCTGATGCCGCCGCTGGATCTCATCTCTCTGTAGCTGTTAAAAGTGATGTATAATTTATCTTGTACCTATATCTAACGAGTTTTGAATCCATTAGCCTACTTGTTCTCAGGTAACTTGTTTTGGCTGAGTGCAAAGATAAGTTAGCCTTATACCTATCAATTTATGTAAGTTTTTACTTTTATAATTATTATTGATTGTTAAAATTATAGCTTACTGATTATTATATTCAGCAAAAGAGATGGCTATTTCGTAGGCTATTTCACCATGCATTTCCTCTGATAATCTTTATTGTGTGCATATAGCCTGACATTAGCAGATATTGCCAAAACCACACAGTGAGCCTAATGTTTTATAGTTTTCAATGTAAATGAAAGGAGGCAGTTATTAGGCTCCGTTTTGTTATAAATTTGCCTACAGTGAAGATGACAGGCATATAAATATGTACAAGATGCCTTAACATTTTGGTGTCTGTTATGTTTGAGTTGTTAATAAAAAATATTAAGATACTGTGCTTTGTCATGTTTTCATTTTGTTGTTAAGATAGTTAAAAGTAGCCAGGGTGAATGTTGTTATAAAACTACAATGCCGTTACATTCGAAGATTTACCAGACGTGTCCTCAGTTTGTTGTAAATTTGTGAAGTCTGAACTTACAGGGAAAAGAAGCAAGTGAACTTTGTGTACTTGATATTGAAAAAAAGCCCCAATCAGATTGGCGAATGTCTGCAGCCATGCCTCTGTTTTCAGATCTCTCTGTGTCCCCCATCCACACTGACATGGAGCAGCAGGGTTAAAAAAACAAAACGGCCTCTTCAACGTTTTCAAAACGCTTCATTTTCAGGGCTTGAAAACTGTAGGGTAGTCTGGACAGAAGGCGTAACCGTAGCAAAACTTATGCATTTTAAAACTGAAAAGTATTCGTGTAAATGGGGATGAGAGAGTGTGTTTCCAGTACTGGATTTTTAGTACCCTCAGTGCTGGGTTGGGCATCTGCAGCATAAAACATATGCCAGATCAACTGGTGGTAAATTCTGCAGTGGCAACCTCTTATAAATCAGGGACTAAGTTCCAGTTCATGCAAAAGTTGACTTTTTTGGAGCACAGCGCTCAACACTATTGCACTAAATGAAGCATGTTTATCTTCGATGACAGCAGTCCGGGTGAAAGTAGAAATTCTGGCTCTACTTAATGGAACAATATAAGTAATACAATGGTATGACTTCTTTAAAATATTTAAAGGGCCCATAGCAATTTAGAGCCAGAGGGCTCAGAATCCTTGGTCACAGAAGTCAAACTTAAAAGCAAAGGAAACTGTTGAGAAGTTTCACAGCCTGAATAAGTGTTAAATAAAAACAGGAAATGGTGGGAAATAGCAGATCTACGGATGCAGACATTTCCTTCGGCGGTGACATCTTGATGGAACTCTGGCTCCCTGTAGGGCAGATTTCTAGTAGATGATTTATGGTCAGCCCAGTGCTTTTGTCAAGCTGATAATACCACCCACATCTATGTTGTTAGATTTCCACGGTCCACCTCGCTGATGGATCACGGGTGCAGCAAAAAGATCGTTGCCTTCTGTCTACACACTTGGAATAAAACAATCCAGGAGCAACTAGGGGCACAGAAGCCATTAGAGCTGCATCAGGATCCTGTGTCCCTCTGCACATCTAACACGATTATATTTCATGTCTGTGTTTGACCGAGAGAAACCATCTTCTCTAACTGCTGAGGAAGTGCTGTGTTGGCTGATCTCGTGTCACTTGAAACAAGGCTAGATTCAGGCTCAGAAAGGCAGAGGAAACACTTTGTTTCGATGAATGTGAAAAATCTTACGGAGAATTGTAGTACTCATTTTCATTTTGACAAGCGTTCAGTTGCATGAATGTGTTTTGGTTTCAAGCATATGCTTCTATCTTCAGCTAATTGTGTGCTTGTGTCTCTCTCTTTCTCCTAAATTTTATTCTGGGAAAAAGTTGCCATTTATATCAGCGGAAGAGAAACAATTGAGAAAAAGACTGAATATAATGTTGAAAGGGTGCATGCATTTACTTACATTACCTGACAAAAGTCTTGTCACCTATCCAAGGTTGAGGAACAACAAATAATAACTTGACTTCTAGTTGATCATTTGGTCTCAGAAGGGCTTATATGAAAGGCAAAGGCCTCTAGATTACGCTTATTTTACCAAATTAAGATATAATCATGCCTTGATTTTTAGTTATTTAATTAGGACAGTAAGGTCTGACTTTGCTTAGACAAAAGTCTTGTCACTTAACTTAATGTACAGTATAGAATATAAAGTCATGGTGCAGTGGAAAAAATAATTAATATTGTGTATGACTCCCATGAGCTTGGACGACTGCATCCATACATCTCTGCAATGACTCAAATAACTTATTAATAAAGTCATCTGAAATGGCAAAGTTAGCATTCTTGCAGGACTCCCAGAGTTCATCAAGATTATTTGGATTCATCTTCAATGCCTCCTCCTTCATCTTACCCCAGACATGCTCAATAATGTTCATGTCTGGTGACTGGGCTGTCCAATCTTTGAGCAGCTTGAACTTATTTGTTTTCAGGAACTTTGATGTGGAGGCTGAAGTACAAGGAGTGCTATCCTGCTGAAGAATTTGCCCTCTCCTGTGGTTTGTAATGTAATGGGCAGCACAAATGTCTTGATACCTCAGGCTGTTGATGTTGCACACCCCCATACTGAATGTAACCCCAAACCATGACTTTTCCTTCACCAAACTTGACTGATTTCTGTGAGAATATTGGGTCCATGCAGGGCCCAATAGGTCTTCTGCAGTATTTGTGATGATTGGGATGCAGTTCAACAGACGATTCATCAGAAAAATCTACCTTCTGCCACTTTTTTAAATGATCAACTAGAAGTCAAGTTATTATTTGTTGCTCTTACAACTGGGATCGATGACAAGACTTTTGTCAGGTAGTGTATTGTGTTAGGTTGAAACCACTATTTGACTTGCTAGAAATGTTTTTATTTATTTAAATATTTATTTATTTATTATTATTATTATTATTATTATTATTATTATTTAATATATGTCAGGTTTTCCATGACAAAATGATTATCTCTGGCTTGAGTTATATCTTAAGTATTAAGCAGTTATCTCAGTTTAATTATTATATATTTTTTTGCAGGTCAAGCAAAGATGGCTATTAATATCACTAGAAGGCGGAAATTGATAAGGCGATTGACACAATTGTAGTCAGTGTTTTCCTGAAACTTGTAAAATTTCATTCAATTGATTTCTATTATCATAAATGAATGCGTGAACTTTTAATGTTTGAAACAAAATGGTGTTTAAGGTCCTTTGTAAAGTTGTAGAAGAAAACCTGTTTTGATTTTTTGTTAAGATAATGTACTTACTTTTCTCAGGCAAAACTTTACGATTATCACTATTTATTTATTTATTTATTTATTTATATTTTATTTTTGTAAATTTACTTTTTGTTTTTCAATGTTCCCATTTAAAATTCAACAAAAGCCCTTTACAGCAGCCCTAGACTTTTTTTGGACTTTTATTTTTCAAGCACGTTTGATAACATAGTCTTTAGTTTGAAGGATTGTAATAACACTTTCCCTGTTATAGACGCATATTTGTAAGCCTATTTGGATAATCAATTTGGCCTTTACATTAATAAATATAGATGAACATGTATTTATAAAATCCATGAGCTGTTAAAAAAAACAAGCTTTTAGCTATTGTGCCCTTTGTGCCATCTGTAGTGTGTATTAAAGCTAGTTAATAAATAGCCAAAACCATATTTTCGTACTTAAAACTGTTAGCCCTTTTTTCACACACATACTGGACTGTGGCACATGAGCGATGTGTGATCAATTGGTCGCCCACTTTAACAGGTTAGAGCATTCACACTGTACACATTGACAAATAGTAGAGTGAGTCGAGTTTTGGCAAACCTATTCATCAGTGTGAGATTTTGCAGTATAGACATTTATGAAGCAGCATTAAAGTAATGGATTAAACTGCCCACAAGTACTGTAGCTTGAGAGAAGACATCTGTTGGGCCTCGTGCAAGTTAACACATTCTATTCATTAAAGCAATCCAAATCATTTAAACTGTTTTGTCCACACTTTGGGGATTAATTCGATGTCTATAAATATCCATTTGAATGTAAATGTAATCCGCCTCCTCATGCAAATTAGATTTCATAACAATCAAAGGATATATTGTAACGTGTTTAATGTATTAGTTCCAAAAAGGAGAGCTTCTTACACATTTAGTGCCACAGTACAGTTATCAGCTTCTTGCAGTATGCATTTGTATACTTTACACATTTGTTCAGATCTGATAACCGACTGAGCATCAGCGAATTAAATCAAGCATGTCAATTAAAAACAAATCAAATTACCTTTTTTTTGTCCTTCCCCACAAATGAATTTCTTCACTTTTAAAGTCACACACATACCTGTCCAATTATGTTTACCGAACATAACCAAAAGAGATTTTGCAATGGAGCTCTCCTCAAGCATACAGTGGGGGAAATAAGTGTTGAACACGTCACCATTTTGCTCAGAAACATATTTCTAAAGGTGCTGTAGACTTGACATTTTCACTGAATGTTGGTAACAACTAAAGAAATTCATATATGCAAAGAAGATAAAACTAATTAATTTACAAATTAAGTTATGTGAGCAAAAATGAAATGACACAAGGATAAAGTATTGAACACATGAAGAAAGGGAGGTGTAGAAAGGCAGTGAAAGCCCAGACAGCAGCTGAAATTTCTCAATAGTAGTAATCTATCTGTTAAAGGCACACCTGAGCAATACATGTGACTTTATTATCCATATGAGGGGCATCTTTAAGCTACCATCACTAAAAAAGCCTTTTATATAAAGAATTAACTACATTTCTGTAGCTCAGTACTTTATATGTGTCATTCCATTGTTATTACACAACAGATTTTTCGGATTTTGTTTTTTTTTTATTCTTATGGCAGTATTGTTTGAGTTTTTACCAAAATCTGGTTCAATTCCATGTCAACAGCTTCTTTAGAAATATTATTCCCAGGAAAAAAAACACGACGTGTTCAATACTTATTTCCACCACTGTATATAGACCTTTAAAATAATAGGACTTTTTTCAAAGATAATGATTTAATAATATTTAATGATGAAATATTTAATGATGAAATAAAATAATGTTTTGTTCGGTCACATTGACTGATTTGCAGGTAAACACGACGAGTGGTTAAACTGAGGGTGGGGGGAAAAAATGTGCAGCAAAAACTCAAACACAAACAAACTCTGGCTTGATAAAAACCCCAATGCAGAGTGAATTAGGATACAACCAAATGTTTATCCCTCACTGTCTCCGTTCTGTGATATGAAATAAATAAGTAAACAAGAATCCTTTTGCCGAAGCCTGTCATAAAACCTTTACGATTAGGAAGGGATGAGGGGCGCGCTATGACATTCTGCCTGATAACAATGACAGAGCGAAATGGAAATTTTTTACTTCCGCTCCCTCAGAGAAAGTAAAAAGGAGACAAGGAAGAAAGGGGAAGACGTCAGGTTAATTTTTTGACATCCCGTACCCAAACCTGTCTCTCTGCTTTTGTGCGAAGTGATTTTTCCTCGCTAGCATGTGGACATATACCAAATATACACCTAACTCGTCTTAAACGCTATCTCTCTGTTCAAACACCCACACGCGGAAAAGACTCTAAACCCCAGCAGCAGCATCGTGAAGTTATCTTCACTCAAACACATGTGAGGATTGGAACACCGGATGTTTTTTCCTCGCTAACCTCTGATGATTTCTTCCACGGTAACCTGTGACAAACCTTTAAAGAGCTTTTAGCCTGTAATGTCAATGCAGTGCTCACTCGCTAGGAAAAAAAAGCATTTCCAGCAGGAAACAATGCTTAATATAAGAAATCAAGACTCTTAAAGGTAATTTCAGAGCAGCTAATGCTTTGTAACCCAGCTGAGCAGAATTTATAGGTTGAAGTGTGGTTAATGGAATGATGAATGCTGTGCCAGGTATTATTTTCCAACAAGCATATGGCTATCTATTAAATATTAATGTGTTCCGTTTTTACTATTGAATTGCCGCTGGAAGGGAAATTCTCCTACGCAGCTCACAGGGGAGGTGAAACTGCAATTCACACCAAGTTGCAATGTCTTACCATAAGGTTTTTTTTTTTTTTTCTTTTGGCCTCTTGTCATGTTCATGTACTTGTTGTTGTTTTGTTTTAGTTTTTTTCTCTCCAATGTTGTCTAACAATGGATGATATGGACTTAAAAATATATCACATTTCCTAGCATTTATTGCAATAATGATATAAGTCACAATGTAATTCATAAAGTGAGAGACAAGTCCTTTAGAGTGCTTTTAGAAGTAATGTGTGCTTTAGTGGAGGTGGCCCTTCTCTGTTGACTTCAGCCACAATATTCTTAGCCACGCCCCTCTTATTTTACTTTATTTATTTATTTTATTGCAGAATTAAGTAGCACTGTCGCAGCAAGAAGGTTGCTGGTTCGAGCCTCGGCTGGGTCAGTTGGCGTTTCTGTGTGGAGTTTGCATGTTCTCCCCATGTTGGCGTGGGTTTCCGCCGGGTGCTCCGGTGCTGCGTAAAAGATATGCTGGATAAGTTGGCGGTTCATTCCACTGTGGTGACCCTTGATTAATAAAGGAACTAAGCCAAAAAGAAAATGAATGAATGAATGAATGAATAATAATAAAGACAAAAAAGTATACAAAAATACATATAATAATAATAATAATAATAATAATAAACGTCAACAGAACATAGCATACCATGTCTATACATTCAGTCATTTTAAAGATTATCATGGAAAGAAAAACATTTGTTGTAATATGTTTTTTTTACATATCTCAGATTTTTTTCACAGAAGAGATTAAAATCAATACAAAACACTGAGAGGAGACACATAGACAAAAATTTACTAAGTCATCTTCTATGTATATGAAATTTTGCCAATAGAATACAAAGGTTAACAATAAGTTTAAGATCTTTATTGGATTTGTTTTTGTAATACAAAATAGATCTTTCATAGTAAAACAATAATTTAACTTCGACCATTGAAGACATATTTTACTAAATCCACCCAGAAACTGTACCACTTGACAATCAAAAAAAATAAATGACAGAGACTCTCTTCATCTGCCTTACAGAACCAACAAATATTGTCTATATCGATGTATCTTGATAATAAAGACTTTGTTGGACAGATTTTGTTTAAGATTTTGAATTAAATTTCTTTGATTTTATTATTAATACAATATTTAAAGAGAATTAACCAGGCTCTTCTCCAATCAGTATTCTCTGCCACACCACTCTTATCATTAGTTTGCTATGAGGGATTGATGCACAAAAAGAAAGCCCCGCCCACTACTCTATGTATATTCCGCTTCCGTTGAAAGCACATCAACATGCTGAAATAAAAGTCTTAGCAACTTCTGGTTCAAGTGGACTTAAAGGGGAGCAGTTTTTGGATTTTTTTCAGTGGCTTATAAGACATTCACATGTTTTTTTTTCTTTCTCAAAAATACTAATTTGCTCATATGTTGTTTACATATTTTATATTATCATACTTTAGCCATAAGCAGGGTCAGACAGAATCTGTGAGCATTTTTTACTTTTTCTGCAAAGATTCGGTTTTTGTTTTGTTTTGTTTGTTTGTTTGAATCGACGGACTTAAGCAGAATGATTTTGGGAGTTTAGTAGCTAAAAAAAAAGAAATACTTTTTTACATTTGTTTAATGGTTTACAATGCAAAAACAATTTGATCCACTGGATTGATAAACAAAGCAAGTCTCAAATGTATTATATCTACGAAAGGTATAATGATTTTAAATATTACTGATATTAATCAGAAAACTGGATTGTACATTAATCATATACAGTAAGGGAAATAAGTATTGAACACCTCACCATTTTTAAAGGTGCTGTTGACTTAAAATGTTTACTGGATGTTGGAAACAACAGAAGGAATCCATATATTCAAAGAAAACAAAACTAATTAGTTTACAAATTAAGTTGTGTAATAATTAAATGACCCAGAGGAAAAAAAAGTATTGAACACATGAAGAAAGGGTGGTGTAGAAAGGCAGTGAAAGCCCAGACAGCAGCTAAAATTTCTCAGTAGTTCTTCAGCAACCCTCTGCCCTTCCTCGTAAATTAATCATAGCTGCTTTAGTCCAACATCTACATTAACAGGATGATGAAGATGAAACCAGGGTGGACGTTTTTAGCAAGACAATGATCCAAAACACAGCCACGGAAACTCAAAGGGTTTCAGAGAAAGAAAGCTGTAGAATGGCCCAGCCAATCACCTGACTTGAATCTAATATAAAATTAATATAATACAATTAATACAAATTAAAGATCAGATTTGATAGACGAGACCCACAGAACCATCAAGATGTTTACTCTGTTGAAGTCTGTGAAAAAATCACACCTGAGCAATGCATGTGACTTCATTCTCCATATGAGAGACGTCTTTAAACTCCTATCATCAAAAAAGCCTTTTATAGAAAGTGTTAAATACAGTAGTTCAGTACTTTCTCCTGTGTCATTCCATTGTTATTACGCAATTTTTCAGATTTTTTTGTTTGTTTTATTTTTATGTTTGTATTGTTTGGGTTTTTTACCAAAATCTGGTTCAATTGCATATGAACGGCTCCTTAGAAATATTAATCCCAGGAAAAAAAACATGGCATATTCAATACTTATTTCCCTCACTGTAAATATTTGCATATTATTTAATACTACTGAAATATAAAAACTGTAAAGTATATAATTACACACATCTACATATAGTAAGTCAATAAGCAGGTTCAGTGATGGGCTGAAAACCTGCATCTGTCTGTGTATCACAAGCAGATCCCATACGGTTCTAACCATATGCCTTAGAAACTTGCCTAAGAGCATATAGGGTTAATGTGCTCTGCAAGTCTTTGAGAGGGTTAAATTATGACTTGTTTCCGTGTGTATGATGCTTATTGGGAGGAACACGAGCAACCTTATTTTCATCTGTTCATAAATCTAAAAATGGCAAAATAAACAGAGCTCTTACCTCACGCCTATGCCCTCGGGTCAGCAGACCCAAAGAGAAATCACCCTCATTTTAGCCCTGTCACTGTACAAATTCCCTGATGCATCACTGCGGCGGTGTGATGGATATACAAACAAACAGAAAATCTCATACTTTGTGTTTAACACTAAAAAAAGAAATAATGTTGACAGTTTTAAGTCATGGTTAACAAATAGTACAGATTTTGCTGATACTGAACATTCAGCTGTGCTATTAAAGTCACCAGTCTTATACTCTGCATTCCCACAAGACCTGGAAAGAGTACGGAATGAAGGGGGGCGAGGGGGGGTATAGTTTGATGATTTTTGAATTCAATAGGTTGCAGGGTATGTTGATTTGTTCTATTTGCATCATTCTTTAGGTGCAACATGAATCCTCGTCTACTAATAAAGATAAGGAGAAGCAAGGGAACAAGATGAGACTAGATTAGATGACAAGATGAGATAAGAGGAGAAAAGAACACAGATGAAAGGAGAGGAAATGACAAAACCAGGACTGACACCACAAGAAAAGCAGAGAATGAGTGCAGGTACTGTGGTGCAGGATATACACTAAAAATGAAATATCCCTTTCCCCCTGGTGTAGGTATATACAACAGAGCTTGACATTTTAGATATTCAAAATAATTTAAAGTTATACATTTAATAATAGCAATAATTAATATACATATATAATTTATAAAACACTGTAAATGTACATTTGTGAACATTTTACTGTTTCTTTGCTTATTGAAAGTTCTCATTTATTTCCACATTGTGAAATTTGTAATCTTTAGTGACGCCAACCTGATTTCACAGGTAGGACATGTTCCTGGATTAATATCTGTTGATCCTGGAACAACAAATCCCTTAATTTTGATTGGCTGATTGGAATGTTTACCATTTATATTAAGTTTAGGCTTACGGTTAGGTTAATGCATTTCTACATGATTGTTATCTAACTATTATTGTCCTCTGATTTTTTGGAATAATTTACAGTTGTTGTTGGGTTTAGGTGTATGGATTACTTTTTCTAACAAAAATGATGTTCCAGGATCAACATAGATGTTAATCCAGGATCGCATCATGCTTGGTAAAATCATAATGTGTTTTTAGTGATTGTAGCGATTTGAGTGTAATGATTGGGCAAGGCAACGGAGGTGAGGTTACGAACACAGCTTTATTAATAGATGGGATTGTCAGACAGAAAAAAAAGAACAGGCTAGATAATGTTAAACAAACAAATACTGAGCAATAAATGAGTGTGAATGTTAATATAGTGTGTGTGTAATCGGTGATGATGTCATGCAGCTGTGGGAATGACTTGCTAAACTGTTACAGCTGTGGGATGCAAAGCATGGTGGTAGGTGTAGTCTGGTGGAATGTTCATCTAGCTGGAGTGCCCTCTAGTGAAGCTGATGGGTTTTATTTTTGTTCAGTTTTTTTCTGGAGAAAGCTTCATTACTATTAGTTTGGATGGAATAAAAAAAATGTTTTTAAGGTCAATATTATTACCCCCTTAAGATTTTTTTAAGTTGGCTACTGAACAAACCTGTCACAGAAGGACCGAGACACAGATGGTACGTTAAAAAATATAAACCGTTTATACTTGAACAGGATGGCAGTCAAAACAGTAAGGATGGGTATGTGAATGGCAGATGATAGGAGCGATGACCAGATGGGGATGCCGGAGGAATGAGGGGACTCAGGGACCAGACTTGGAGGCCAACAGAAGCCCAGGAGAATCACACTAGCAAAAAGGACACAGACACTGGGAATCACACGGAGACAGGTAAGGAACTAATTCACTGATTAGAAATCACTGACCATTTAGGAGTGTAGTCCTTTGGTATTGACGAGGTTGTACATTGAGTTCTGATTGTGGGGTGACTTTATGGTGACTGTGCGTGACTGATTGGTAAACAGGTGACTGTGATCGTGAGGGATGAGATGATTGAGGAAGGGGAGAACCTGGCATGGTTGACAAAACCACTGTTATTCAATCGTCTGCCTAATTATCCTAACTTGCCTTGTTAACCTAATTAGCATATTTTAAGCATTTAAACTGCACTTTAAGCTAAATACTAGTAACTGGCAAAATATCTAGTAAAATATTATGTATTGTCATCATGGCAAGACAGAGGAAATTGGTTATTAGAAATGAGTCATTAAAAGTATTATTTTAGAAATGTGTGGAAAAAATATATCTGTATTTCTTTTAAAGGAATTAAAATTTAGCATGAAGGCTAATGATTTTGTATTCAACTATATGCTAGTGTACATGGATTAAAAGTTAAGTGCATACTTTTTGGGAGACAATATGTTAAAATTACTCTGACTTTATGGTCCTTAGGAAATTGCCAAACTGTGAAGTCAATGCGCACCATCTGATATATAACGCACTAGTAAAAGCTCTTGAGAGATCTGCTGCACACAGACAAAGAAGTGAACATTATGTTTAGTACAAAATGGGGACTCCCAACTGGGACAGTAAGTGCAAATCTCATCAAGTCAATAAGCTTCCTTAAAAGACAAAGTTAGAATCAGACTTGTCATCTATGCCCGCAGAGACAGGAAATGGTACGTGACCTCCTGACTTCTCTCCACAGACAAGAAACCTTTCACTCTGACAGGAGAAAAAAAAAAAAAACCTTCATCTCAGCAGGACTGTTAATTCAGCACTAAAAGTCTTCCATGCTGACTGGGGAAAACAGCAGCGAAAGCAGCCACTTAAACGTCTACCTGTCTTGTAGTCGCATGCTGCTGCACATCAGCTAACTTCACATAAAGTCATTTTATTTTATATATTACAATTAGCATATGAATGTAGCACTAAATGTTATTTTCAAGAGTGTCTTCATTATAGGTATTACTCAATAGCGCAGATTTCAATGGCATGAAACGAAATTCTCTAATGATCCTTAATAGCAAATGCTGTACATGCTGCACTGACAGGCGCAATTATGCTTTAGAACGTTTTACACGGATTCGATAATAATGTTTTCATTAAACAATACCTCCTTTTGTTCCCCTCTTGTCCAGATTTGACTTAAAATGGAAAGCAATTATGTTGGCCTGCCAAAGCTGGAAAAAAAGCTAAGCTTAATGGCAATTCTAGGAAAACATACTAAAGAATGCTTGCGGTGTATTGTATTAAAGACTATGGCTGGGTACAAAGGCAGCATTCAATGGCGGGAAGGTATCAAGGCACATCCAAATCCAAATTCTGCTTTAGTTCCCGTCTCTGGAAGTACTTTCTTCTGATTGCATTATGAAGGTAGCAAACATGTATCATTTGCTGCCTTCGGTCAAAGACTATAGCTTTTTTTATAGTTTGACTTATTCTTCATGTACAAGCAGACGCAGCCATTGGAATCTTTTTGTTTTGAGACTTCCGCTCTCATTCACTTCCATTGATTTCTAGACATTAAAAACAACTTGTTATGCTGCTTGATGTTGCAAACTGATATTTTCTTATTACATTATTCTACCTTTTATGTATAGTCATACACACACTTGTTTGTAGAGCAAGTAGTGTGACCGTTTTCTGCCGTCCATTATTCCTAGTCCTTTCTCCCACAGGCAACTGATTCGGAAGTTCTAAAACAATCGCAAAAATGAGTAAACTTCCGCATCACAGAATAAGGTCAATACAAAGATGGTTCACTCGCATTACTATGAAAGGGGGAAAATCCAACGCTCAGTATGGCTGCCACATCGAAGAAAGTCTCGCCTTCTGGTCGAAATAGCCAATTGTCAGTCTATATAGCAATGCAGGGATCTGTACAGATTCGCTTGTTTGTTAGCCATGTCAATTGTCAAATAGTGTGAGCCTTGTTGAAAAAAAATAAATAAATAAATCACAGCACATCCCATCAGATATCGTATCCATCCAATGTTGTCCTCCAGTCTTTGCTCAGGTTTTGTCTTTGCTCTTCCAGTGTTTATTACCGTGTCCTCTGGTTACCACTTAAACAGCCGTAAAGGAGATTGGTGTCGCATCAATCTTTGTGCATGCACTGTAGCTGGAGCAAACTAGCATTCACGTTAAGGAAATATAAACCTGATATAAACATCCAAAGTTTGAAGTTTGTAGATTTTTAAAAAAAAAAATTTTCACTTCACCTCTTACTTCAGTTTCTCGTCAAAAAACCGTGACCAATCAAATGCTCTCTAGTATTTGACATGCCCCGCCCCCTTCAAAACGCTTCTCATTTGCATGTCATTTGATGCACTTGATCTCAACCACTCGCACTGAAAGAGTCGTGATAAAAGCAAAACTCTATTGGCAGTTTTTTTTTTGTTACTCTTTGTCCCACCCTCTCTTTATTTTTCAGTTGAGATTACATCAAACAGCAAAAAACAAAAATGCACATTTCAAAGTACCTTTAACCTTTAACCCCGGGACCTTTAACACATCTAAAGCCATTGTTCAGATGTTATATTTCAGACATGTGGTAGGTTTTTGTCCTCAAACAGCTCTTATGTGCAGGAATAATTTCTTACACATCTCATCCAAAGCCTTCTCTTTTGTTTTGATTTCATTTTTGACAGTTGTGGACTGTGAAATGAGCTGAAATCATTCAGCGCAGTGTGGAACTGTAATGAAGTCAAAAGCTGCCTGGAACTACTTAAGCTGTCTGTTTCCCTGAAAATAATTGCAGATATTAGAACGTTCATCAGCCAATCAGAATCAAGCATTCAACAGCCTCATACTATAACTCAGCATGCTAGTACACTGAAAAAACTAAATTATTCATTGGATTTACTACATTTTTTTAAGGTAAGTGGTAAACATGATGTACCTAATTATTTTATTTATTATTTATATATATAAAAGTTACTAAAAAGGTACTATTAAGGTTATTATTATTATTATTATTAGTACTATTAAGTACTATTATTAGTACTATTAAGGTTATTATAGGTACTATTAAGGTATCCAGACAAGCCAGCGGAGCCTCCCAATACCCAAAGCTGTTAACCAGTGTTCAACTGAATTAACAGTCTCCTATCAATATAGGAGTTGACTGAGAAAGCCAGAGAGGAGCAGAAGCAGAAGACAAAGTAATGATGACAAAGAAAGAGCAGAGTTTATAGAATAAACTTAGTTGCGTATGATTTAATACTCAGACTTCGTCTGACCAGGATAAATCCATCAAGTGTTTTTATACCACAAGCAACAGCAATGGAAAATTGCTGCTTCACAATATTGTCCAGAGACAATACAGACCTTGAAATGGAGACATTCTCTTATCTCTCACTCATGAAAACGAGTGTCGCTTGAATCCACACAGTCATACGATTATAACAATATGGAAAAAAGCAAATAATAATAAAGCAATAATTGTAGGAAAATAATAATAATAAAATATAAAAACAAAATAAAATGACAAAATCAATAATAATTAATCATTAACTAATAATCAATAAAATTATGTAATGATAAATATACAAGTGACTAATGATCATATGATTAAATAAAATAATTAAATGGGCGTCACGGTGGCGCAGTGGGTAGCACGATCGCCTCACAGCAAGAAGGTCGCTGGTTCAAGCCTCGGCTGGGTCAGTTGGCATTTCTGTGTGGAGTTTGCATGTTCTCCCCGTGTTCACGTGGGTTTCCTCCGCGTGCTCTGGTTTCCCCTCACAAGTCCAAAGACATGCGGTATAGGTGAATTGGGTAAGCTAAATTGTCCGTAGTGTATGTGTGTGAATGAGAGTGTGTGGGTGTTTCCCAGTGATGGGTTGCAGCTGGAAGGGCATCTGCTGGATAAGTTGGTAGTTCACTCCGCTGTGGCGACCCCAGATCAATAAATGGACTAAGCCGAAAAGAAAATGAATGAATGAATTAAAAAATAATTAAATGAAGAATAAATTAATAAAAACAAATGAAAATAAAACACAACACAAATTAATGGTTGCTTTCTTGAAACAACACACATAAGTTTGCTACAAGGATTCTCAGATCCTTAGTTAGATTCTTGAGTTACTAAAACTAAAAACAGCATTGTCCTTTTGATAGCGCTCAAATGAGAGACTTGTAGTGCAATATTATCTAACTGCAGTGCTGTTCTGAATGACACTGCATGCTGAAACATAACCCAAACCGAACCCAGAACTGCTCAACGAACAGAGCCAATTCTCTGCAGAAAGTTGAAAAGCAGTATGTCACAACAATGTGCCAAAATAGAATCACTCCAGTAAGCTCATAATAACTAACATTTCATCTGTGCATCAGAACTGCAGCAGGCATATAGACTGAATTCACCCAGAGGAATGGCTCATTTGCATTTTTATAACTGTGCCGGCGGTTCTAGCTCTAATGACAGATCCTGTACATGCTACAAGATTATTGGTCGGCAAAGTAGCTCAATTACAAGGCAGAGAAAACATGCGATGCTAATATATCGCATTGTAAACTGTCCAGTCTCTTTACACAAAACACCACTCGCTATTTCACACATTCAGGTGTCTGCAGTAAATATGTCGGCTGGAAGGACATCCTTTGCGTAAAACATATTCTGGAATAGTTGGTGGTTCTATCCACTGTGGCGACCCCTGATAAATAACGACTAAGTCGAAGGAAAATGAATGAATGAATGAATGCCATCAATCATGAAGTTACATTGAGCAAAATTTGCCAATACTCGAACCAGTGACCTTCTTGCTGTAAAGCGACAGTGCTAACCACTGAGCCACCGTGCTGCCCTGAATGGAGACATTCCACTATTAAAATGTGATTGTTTTAAAAACTGAATAAAACTTAAACTGGTGGGTTCTACAAAAGTATATTCAATTGACTAACAACCCCAGATCTCACAGCAACTCAGCAGTTATTGATTAGTTTCCCAATGGAGAAAATGAATGGAGTCTTTACCTCTGGAACTACACTAGTGGACTCTAGGATATCAGGATTCAAATGAGACACTTCTGCATATTTTAAGTTTAAAACTAGCAGTTAAGAAAAGCCCAGAATCTCCACAATGTATGAAGTAATATTGTATTGATGCTGGTGTGGGTAAATGCTGCATGAATTAAAGGTTAGATTCTTTTTATCCACTTATGTAATCCACTTATGAAATCTTATATCTTACATTAGCTCTGAAACACAGAGGGAGGGCGCGAGCGAGAGATCCTGAGAGAAATGGCTGCACTCAATTTTCAGTTTTTCCGGCTGAGCGCCCTGTGAAGGACACATGGAGGCTGATTAGATGTGGCAGTCGTTGGACACAGTCCTTCCCGGCGTTTGTTCAGCTCCCCACACAGATTGTGTCCATATACTGAGTCTCTCCAGCCTTCACATACACACACACACACACCACTGTAACAGCCCACATTTGAGTACTTCATGTAATCCAGTGCATTTTCATGCTTTCATCACAGGGAGTCCAATAAATGAAATAAATGGGATTTTCTCTATTCTCATCCATGGATGTCTTGTTATAGGTGCAAGATGGGACATTTTTACTGTTTGATAAAGCATGACAAAATTGAATCAGAATACAAAATAGATAAATATATATTTATATATATATATATATATATTTTAGAAGGAAAAGTAGGGTGATGGATGGAATGCAGATCTAAAGCAGCATTTTAACCAGTTCAGTGTCACATTTGAGACTTAATTCTGAATAACACGTATTACTTTATTTAGTGAATATACACAATTTTTTGAAACACTTGGGTTAGTGTAAATGTAGCTCAAGTTTGAATCTCAAAATACATTTGGGACAATATTTACCCAAAATAAATACATAACTTCAAAAATTAAAATAAAATAATTAAATGAAACGTTTTTAGTGAAGAAGCAAAGCTTTAATATTTTAAGACACATACATATATACACATATATACATACACAGTGCATTTGGGAAGTATCACATTTTTTTATGCCACAGCCTTATTCCAAAATGGATTAATTAATTTATTTCCTCAAAATTCTGCACACTATAACCCATAATGACAATGTGGAAAAGAAGAAAACACATGTACATCAGTATTCACAGCCTTTACAAACAACTGCACATACAAACAATACTCCATAAATAAACACTACAAGAAAAACTGCACA
>CAIGQW010001850.1:224027-237431 GCA_903798125.1 Danio choprae | reverse complement strand
TGTATGTGACTGTGTATGTATGTGAGTGAGTGTGTGTATGTATGTGACTGTGTGTATGTATGTGAGTGAGTGTGTGTATGTATGTGAGTGAGTGTGTGTATGTATGTGAGTGAGTGTGTGTATGTATGTGAGTGAGTGAGTGTGTGTATGTATGTGAGTGAGAGTGTGTTTGTGTGTGTGTGCGTGCGTGCGAGTTTGTGTGCATGTTTGTGAGTGTTCTTGTATGTGTGTGAGTGTGTTTGTGTGTATCTTTGCGTGTGTTCTGTGTTCCAGCATGTTTCATACTCAGTTTCTCTGCAGTCTATAATGGTCCCCTCTTGGATAGGTAACTCAGAGCTTTAGTTTCCCACTTGGCATATGTTCTAATAATAAAATAAAATAAAAACACTTCTATTTAGTTATATTATTTTTAAAAAGACTGTAAAAGAAAATTATGCATGTTATTTATTTTTTTCTTTAAAATGAGCAAAAACCCTGGTCCCCTCTTGGTCAATATAGAGGAACAATCCCTCTCTTAGTAACATAGATGTGTATGTGTTATATTCACAGTGTATTATTAAAATAACATCCACCCATTCATCCATTCAATTTAGTTTAGGCACAATGGCAATAATAAGGCAAAATTTGTCACATATTCCAAGACATTTGACATGGCAAATGGTATTTTTAGGTAATCATTTCAATACACACTAATTGAAAATAACCGCTTGAGCAAGTGGTGTATTAATTATCATAATAATTTTGGGGGAATTACACATTCTCTTAATTAGGTGTTTTTGGAAAACATGTTAATGCGTCTTTTAGGAAACTAACGCTGAACTCCAGGCTTATTTCGCTAATGAATCTTCATTATGAGCGGAACAGTCAATATTTGACCACTTTCTACTTCCTTCACACCAAATCCGCTCCAATTATCAAATGGTAGATCAATTTACCAATTGCATCCGCTTCCTCCGTGACTCAAACACAACATAGAAAATCCAATGTTTCCACTAAAGCCAGACCTAGCCTATTTTTACCAGAGTAAGAGCAATTATTAACGTTTAGAAATTAAAAATGAACGTCAGGGGAGATTTTAAACCATATACAGTCAGAATTATTAGCCCTCCTGAATTATTAGCCACCCTGCGTTTACCCCATACACCCCCTAAAAAATGCTTAACGAAAAGAAAAAAATGTCAGCACATTTCTAAACATTATAGTTCTAATAACTCATTTCTAATAACTGCTAAATATATTTCAAATTCTAATAACAGGGAAATATTTGAAAAAGAATAAATATTTCACAGGAGGGCTAATCATTTTGTCTTTGACTGTATGGCTGTTTCTGAAAGCAGATGACAACAAAATAAATTTGTTAAAGCACCTTGCGTTACCCATACAGACAAAAAAAACACTGATTCACACAGCAGGTAAAAATGTCTCAAGTCTCTTTTTCACTAAAGTCAGGCTGACATCCTCACCTCCTATCAGTGGTCTATTTCTGGAAGAGTGTAAGTCATGCTGACACTACTGCTCCTGGGGCCTGGAAGCTTCCTTCCTGCCGCTTGGGCCACAGTAACTCATCTGGGTAGCATTTGTTTAAAAGATGAAGAAAAAAAGTTGGAATATTATTGAATGAATAACCTGTTCTCTGATTTTACTCTGTTGTTACTGGCATGTTCAAAGCACAGAAACCATATGTTTATGGTAAACATAATTGCACATGCCTCACTGTGCTATTTTAAAGGTTCCTATGTTTGTTCAACAAGGTTTGCATCCATTAAAATCAAATCAAATAAAAAATCTAATCAAATCAAATAAAAAAAGTAATTACATAAAAAAATTAAATTATAAAAAATAAAATAAAATAAAACTAAATGTTATTTTATTTTATGTCTTTTTATTTTATTTTTCTATTAAATTCTATTAAATGTTATTTTATTTAATTTCATGTAATAATAAAAAAATTAAATAAAAAAAATTACTAAATTAAATTTAAATTAAATTAAATATAATTAAATAATATTACATAAAAATGTAATTAAATAAAAGAAGCTGAAACCATCTGAAACCTTTTAATCAAGCATCTGATCGCTTTACATTTATTTCATCAGTTGTTTCATAAAGTATTTTATTTTATTGTATTGTATAGCATTTATTTAAAATTATTTTACATTTTATTTATTTAGAAAAATTCTAATTAAATATGTTTCCAGCTTCTGTATTGTCATATAATTCATATCATATTCTGTTATATAAACATATATCGTGACACTTTAATATGCAAGTATGTGCAATAAAGGCGTATTGATATGTAGGAGTATAAAATGTCCCCTGATACTCTTCCATTGTAAATATCTTGCCTAATGATAACTGATTTTCCATTACATACGCAGGGCGACGGCAGATGCAATGTCAAATTGAATAAATCAAGCGTGTCTTACACTCTGAATGTGAAGTTTTTGAGCCTATATTGCTGTGAGGAGTTTTGCTGTGAATTAGTCAACCTAACTGTCTTAAAACTTATAAAACATTTCTATAAACAGCTCAAAGGCAGGTGATAACTGGCCGACAATACTGAACCTCCTGGCAAACTATTATTCTTTTCATCCTGTGAGGAAAATAACATGCCACCATTCTACCCGTTTCAATATTTGAGCTATAATCAGAGACTCAGCCTTTACAAAGCTATTATTCTAGTATTGCAAATGAAAACATGCACAATGTTCTGTTGACTGTGTATTTTTGCAGCATGTTTAAAAAAAACAACCTTCAACATTTGCACATTTTATAGAGAAACAGTTTTTCTGGTCACATTTATTTTTTGAGGTAATTTTTCTGTGCAGTCATGAATTAGCATGGTAGCCGTTGTCTGCCAGTTTAGCAGGCTTCTTCCTCTGCCTTTATCATATCAAAATGAAATACAGTTAATTATATGTAGATATGGCATATTTTATTTAAAGTATTGGCTTTAAACTAAAAAGACTAAAAAAATTTACCTTTTCGCCTACACCTCCCTTTTGTGGGGAGAAAATTGAAAAAAAGGACATAGCCAAAATAAATGATTAATTAGTCAAAATTAATAACATCTTTATTCTACTGACTTTACGTCATGAAGAAAAGTTGTGTATAATTAATCATAAAATAATAATAAAAATATCTGACAATATATAAAACCGTTATCAATTATTATTATTATTATTATTAATAATAATTATGATTATTTTGTTTATTATTGTTTATTAACTGGTGTGTTGCATTAATAATATTGTAATTAATAATAACAATAATGATTTAAAATAATAATAAAGGCCTTGGTACACGGTAAAAAAATATGACAATAAATCCTAACAAATGTTGTTGTTTTTTTGTTGTTGTTATTTGTTACTTTAACTTATTACAATAAGTTGATCAGTTTTCTGCTATTTCTTTTAAAGTTATACAAAGTATGTTGAGATGACTAGAAAAGTTATTATGTTATTTTTACAATTATGTAATTTTGAGCAAATTCCAGCCAAAACCAAAGTTATTTTACTGTTTATTTATTTTTGGCAGTTTGGCAGTTTTTGGGGGAGTTTGGCCTCCTAAACACCTTTGTGCTACCATTGGTGGGTGTGTTCAGGAACTCTGCCTTCTTTGACTTGTCTTCCCCTAATTTATTTCTCAATCCACATGGGTCAAACAGGAAAACAACAATCGAAAAACAACAACACTAGTCACATGATTACACTGAAGGTTCGAGTAGCAAAGCTGGTGTAGATGTATCCAACCCAGGCTCATTCTGAAAACGTACCGCTATAAGCATTCAAAGAGAGCGTCAAATACGTCCCAGGAGCTATGTTTTTTTGCAATCTTTGTTTCCGCGAATTTTTTTCAGATCTCAAATTTCTCTCACGAGTGCCATTCGCACCTGCTGTTCTCGCGTAAATCCATCACAGGCCTCTGTCGACCCTTCTTCTCTAAACCCAACCAATAGTGTTTTCAAAAGCACAGATTGACCCGCCCAACCACTTCCCTAAACCCAACCGACAGTTTTAAAAAGCAATCCAGAAAAAGAAAAGGCCTTGTCTGATTTTTACCACGTTTTCAGATTTTACCACATTCTCACCCTGTTATTTACTTGTTTATTTTATTTTTTGGCTTCTGTTTTTATCTTACCTGCTTTTTGGAACCGCTCTTCACCGGACTCGAACCCCGTCGTCATGGTCAACTCCTCTCTGCGTCTCAAGTCCTCCGACGTACATGACGAGGTAACTGGACAAACTGGTAACAGCTGGAAAGCCGCCAATACGAAGGTAAGCGGTCAGCTGGTAAGCGCAAAAAGGAACAGTGTCAAACCGCCCTGTAGCGTTCGTTTTCAAGACTAAATGCAGCCATACGTACTTCTGGCTACATAATTCACGATCTCCAGAAATGTATATAGGGCTACGTTTTCAGAATGAGCCTATGTTGGATATATCCGCACCTGTATGATAGATAGGGATTTTAAAGACTCAAAGAGGGTACCACACCGGATTAAAAGTCCACCTTGTTTGTGCAATGTCTTCCCTATGAGTTTGCGCACACTGGCAGAGCCATTCGGTGTATGTTTGCAGCAAATAGAATACAGTGTAAAAGAAGTCTGTTTCCCTGATGTTTATGAAACTATTCTTATATGCGAGGAACCTGACACATTCAGTTCAATTCAATATTTATTTGTCACATACGGAGTAATACACACAACCACTCGTGACCTTAAAATTATAACAATAACAAAAATAATAATAACAATAAGAATCTAAATTTGGAGTACTAGAAATTATGCTTTAGAAAATGAAAGCAAGGGCGATACAGTGGCTCACAGCAAGAAGGTCGCTGGTTCGAGTCCCGGCTGGGTCAGTTGGCATTTCTGTGTGGAGTTTGCATGTTCTCCCTGTGTTTGCGTGGGTTTCCTCCGGGTGCTCCGGTTTCGCCCACAGTCCAAAGACATATGGTATAGGTGAATTGGGTAAGCTAAATTGTCCGTAGTGTATGAGTGTGAATGAGTGTGTATGGATATTTCCCAGTGATGGGTTGCATATGGAAGGGCATCTGCTGCGTAAAACATATGCTGGATAAGTTGGCAGTTCATTCCGCTGTGGCGACCCCAGATTAATAAAGGGACTATGCTATAGAAAATGAAAGCAAGGGCGAGCACAGTGGCTCACAGCAAGAAGGTCGCTGGTTCGAGTCCCGGCTGGGCCAGTTGGCGTGTCTGTGTGGAGTTTGCATATTCTCCCCATGTTGTTATGGGTTTCCTCTGGGTGCTCTGGTGTCCCCCACAGTCCAAAGACATATGGTATAGGTGAATTGGATAAACTAAATTGGCCGTAGTTTATGAGTGTCTGTGTGAATGAGTGTGTGTGTGGGGGGGGTAGGGGGGTGTTTCCCAGTACTGGGTTGCAGCTGGAAGGGCATCTGCTGCGTAAAACATATGCTGGGTAAGTTGGCGGTTCATTCCGCTGTGGCAACCCCTCAAGAAAAAAGGGACTAAGCCGAAGGAAAATGAATGAATGAAATAAAGGCAAATATAAACTAATTTAAGACTTTCAATATAGGAAAAGTGGTTGTAAAAAAGTAGAAAGTATAAAAATATTAAAGAGCTATCTATACGAACAGAAATGTTGAAGTGTTTCTAAGAAAGTGCCTGGTGCATAAGAAAGGAAGGAGTGTTTCCTATATAGGTGGTTTGTCAAGCCCACTCACCTGTATGGAGTACACTAGAACACAATATATGCTTGCAAATGTTTTACAACATTACATTTACATTACATTTACAACCCCAGCTACTGCAGCGTGGGGGTGTTGGAGTGTTCATAAACAATATACCATCACTCAAACTATTTCAAACTTCAATTTGCCCTGAAAAAAACGAAAAATAACTTCAATTAATGCATACCGGATTCTTAATTCCTTCTTGCGCTTGTGCATGTGTGTTAGCATTTTACAGTGGCTTTTATCATGTCTCACTCAATCAGAATTAAGTTTCTGCATTATCCATCGCACAATTCTTTGTTTCAGTCTCCGGTCATGAATCTTCTCCTGACCTGACAGCATTTTCAAAACATCACCGACAAGCACGTAGATCATCTGACTGTATACATGTTTCTTGGCATGTCTGGCTGACCTATAAATTCTTATTCAGGTCATTTCTGTTTTGTACGTTTCTACTTCCAGCATGCATAACACAAATTCATAAATCCAGCTCAGCCGAGGTTGCTTGATTGATTGTTGATGTTGATTCCCTGATGAAATCTCATCCTGCAAAAGCGTCTTTCCTTCTCTGTCGGTTTTCTCCCATCCTCCTCCCTCTCCCCCTCCATCCTTACACTTACTGCCACCTAATTTGCCTTTTAATTCCCATCCGTGGTGAAGAGCAAACAGACGGATGCATTTGTAAACAACTGTCTCGCCACTTTCTACCTCACTGCCTTGATGCGACCCCGAGGTGTAGCTGACAGTTTTCTTCCTAATCTGCAGGTCTCTCTCTCTCTCTCTCTCTCTCTCTCTCTCTCTCTCTCTCTCTCTCTCTCTCTCTCGCATCTGAATAAATCACTCTGACAGATTCCCTTTTCTTTTATCCGCTGTTGGACGCTAATATATCCCTCCTTATATGGCACACTACCCTGGACCTTGTTCGCTGATGTGAATGTTGACAAGGTGCCTTGGAGGCAATGAATCGCATACATGTAGTTTGCAAATGTGCAGCTGAGCTAGACTCGGGTGAAGAGCTGCCCTTAGATGAAGACTGATTCATCCTTCTCACTCTGTATTTTAAAAGGTTGGGGCCTTTTAAGTGAAGAAGTTAAACTCATGCTGGGAATTTTCCAAACTATCTTTATTTTTGACATGACAATTACTGGCACAATAATGAAACACTTAAAGATAGATTTACTAAAAGCTTGCGTCAGTGCAAAACCTTCGGGTTTTAAAGATACTGGCAGGATTTACTAAAGCAACACATTCTCACTCCCAACCCTCACATTATGACGCTTGTATAATTTTTATGTAATTTCAGTACATACACTACTCATTAGATTAAGAAGCCAGTCAAAGGTTAAGGTGAAGTGTTGTGTTTTGGTGGTGTTTTCTTCAGCAGCAGCTATAGAGTGATCAATGCTAATGTTTGTCAGAAGCTCTTTAAGAAAATAGTGGTTCCTTAACTGTGCACTGGTGGGAGCCAGGTAATAATCGTGTTTGCCCTAAACTGTGCCCTAATCACAGTTTGCCGTTGCTGTGAAATGAACCCACTATTAAAACATTTCAACCAGATTTAAGTAATTAAGCTTCACAAAAAGCAAGCTAGTCTGGCATTGATGTGAAATAGCTTCATGTAATGTTAATGAAAATATCCTGAAATTCAAGATAAGAATGGCTCCTATAATGAGTCTTGTATTTTGTGCAACAAAGTTCACAATGATAGAATCCAATGACGTTGGCAAAGGTCCAATGTGTCTTGGTCTTTCACGGTAACACTTTATAATAACTACACTCTATGAATCATTTAGCATTAGCAAATTGTTAATTAGTTATTTGTTAAGCAGTAACTACATTAATAGAGGAGTTTGCATGTTCTCCCTGTGTTGGCGTGGGTTTCCTCCGGGTGCTCCGGTTTCCCCCACAAGTCCAAAGACATGCGGTGTAGGTGAATTGGGTAAGCTAAATTGTCCGTGGTGTATGAGTGTGAATGGGTGTGTATTGATGTTTCCCAGAGATGGGTTGCAGCTGGAAGGGCATCCGCTGCGTAAAACATATGCTGGATAAGTTGGCGGTTCATTCCGCTGTGGCGACCCCAGATTAATAAAGGGACTAAGCCGAAATGAAAATGAATGAATGAATGAATACATTAATAGACACTAGTAAGCAGTTTATAACTACAGCTACACACGCTGCACTCTTGACTTCTGATCACATGTATAATGTGTAACATGTATAATGATTGTGTTTTTATGCTTTGTTGATGATGAATTATTTTTTATTACTAATTACTTATTACTATTACTTTTATTACTAAATCGTTCATTTAGAATGATTTAGTAAATGATTAATAAACAACTCAAATCAACATTTATGTCTTATTATTCAGGCATATATTAGTAGTTACTTGGTATGTTAATAAATGCTTTATTAACTTCACTTCATCCAGTTTTGTGACCTAATCTAAATTGAGGACTATTTATGCTTCATAAGTCCCTTATAAACTACAATTAAATATATATTTAAAATATTTAATGTAGAGTTAATGCTTGGCAAATAATGAATGAACTATTTGCTAATGCTTAATAAATGATTCATAGTGTGTAGTTATTATAAAGTGTTACCATAATATCTAGCTTTGTGTTTAACCTGACTCTGGTTTCCAGAGATTATTATTTCCTAAGTAGAAACACTGTCTAATTTAATTCACAAATACCTACTATGTATTAATTTAGATTTTGTATTATTTTGCATACCCCATACTTTCCCTAGTGCGTTCTTGTTGCCAAAGGTGAAGGCTGTCCACATGCTTCATATGCAATCAAACAAGCAAGCATACTTATCTGGACGTTCAGTCTGAACCCCAATGTCCTTATATGAAACTACACCAAATCACAATGACGAATCACTGGTTGCTCTGACTGTGCTAGCTTTAGCTAGTCATCCAGATGTCGTAGTGGAGCCAAAGCAGCATCCAATGCCTTCATGAATGTTTAGGCTTAATCAATTTTACTTAACTTGATAAGTCAGCAAGTGACACAAAATTTAAGTGTCAAGTGCTCCATGCACCATGGCCTTACTTTTGCCTATCCTTGATACTCCACATAATCCACTAGAGATAATGATTTCTGAAGGATTGTGTTGGGGAACAGACAGTTTTATCCCAAAAATGACTGGTGTGTCAGATGAAGAAGACTCTGATCTCTGAGAGTTTGAGTCTGAGAGTCAATAAATCAAAGAATGTTTACTGAAGATTTGAAACTAAATTTAGAAATTAATAAGATTAATAAGACGTTTGCATTTTCATCAGAATTGTAGCCCGCTCTGCTTGCAAATTTTAAATCTAACATAATGTCACTAACTGCGTCATACATATAGGTGTTTTAACCTGATTGGTTAAAACATAGACAAACGTTTTAAATGTGTGCATATAATTCAGAACGAAATCTCCAATGATTCCTTAGGTGCCAAGCAAACTAAGGTCAGACATAACAGGAGAATATCTCTGTGGTTAGGATGACCAGAGATAAAATTCAGCTGCAGTCTTCTAGTCTCCTCCAATGAAGAACACGCACATATACAAAAAATGCTTATCCTACTTCAAGGATGTCTTGCTCTCTAGCAGGCATCTCATCAGAATGGTACAATAAACATCTTTTCCTGCAACTAACCTAATATAGAAAGTATCTTTCATACGATAGTATCTTAAAATAATTTATTTTTTAACACACTGTAAAAATCACATCTAGTGACAGCTGTTCAAGCAGCAACAAACATCCAGTTCTACATGAGGTCTTAGTGACCTCTTGAATATGCCTGAAGATCCTGAGGAAACTTGGCATACAGAAAAAGCAATGGCACATGTATCAATCCAGTTTTACTCTAAAGAAGGATGATACTAAGGTCATCCTGTAATTTTGGCCCTTAAACACAAATTCAACATTATTAATAATCATAAAGTCATTAGAAAATATGTTTTGCTCCATCCTGGGGCGGACATCCATCAGAAAATCCACCATTCAATTGCCAGGTAAGTATGTATAATACAGACTAGATAAGTGGAACAGAATTCCCCTGTTTCCCAAGTTTCATGACTGCTGAAAAGAAAAAAAAGAAAAAAATCCCATCACATTGAGACATTTAAAATACCAAACATCAATTGGAAAGAAGCAACAGATTCACAAGATACATTTTGTGAACTTGTGACTTTTTGAGTGGACTTTTAGTTCCCCAAATCTGATAAGGGAAGAAAGGGAAAAGGGGAGAGTGGGAGATTCAATATGGGTGAACAGAGAGACTTAAATGGCCCTCTTAGCCCATGCTTTATGATCTCTTCTCATGATTTTTTCAAAAAGATATTCTTTTATTGTATGGTATCTGTTTTTGTGAAAGCGGTCGTGTTAAGTCTCATCAGAAACATCTGTCTTAAAGATAAACTATCACACAAGCAATTATGATGGTATTTGTTTAGCTGTGGCTTCTAAATGCACTGTAAAAAAATATCTATTATTTAACAGTTTCCGTATTTTGTGATTCACAAGTGTTTTCCATTTATTTATTGATTGTGAATTGCATTATGGGATGTTGATCACTCCTCTGTTGACTTTTGATGTTAAAAAATTCAACTCTGCAGTTTAACAAAGTGACTTTTATTGACATTTTAGTAGTTTGAAATAATATAATGCATACTATAGAGAAGTAACTGGAAGGAAATGTACTGGCAATTTATTACAAGGTTTTTGTAGCATAATATACAACACCAACCCAGACAATATATCACTTTAAACTATCACAAATGTTAAGAAAAGTCATCCTTTCTATCTTTTCAATGTTAAAAGTTGTTGGAAGAAATATCAAGGTCCCATAATGCAATTCAAAAGCATAAATAAAAAACATAAATGACAAAATACGGAAAACTGCTAATTTTTATGGATATGTCATACAGTGTGATGGTCCTACACTGTAGTCAACAAAAAATGTTCAGACAGCGTCAGAAGTTTAAAATAACCATCTCACTGTGCTTGATGCTATCATCTGTCTACTGACTTGCCAATAACAATGCAACTTAAAAAGATATAGGCATCAACGTGACATGGCTTTAAAACTAATTGCTAACTTTTCCATACCTATAAAATTGCCAATGTGTGATTTATCTTGTTTACCACTAGCACATAGTGATGTTGCTTTAGCCTTACATTTATATTTTTGCATTTGGCAGAAGCTGTTATCCAAAGTAGCTTACTTTGCATTGAAGGTACACATTTAATCAGTTCTTACTTTGCATTGAATTAAACCCTCAAATAATGCCATGCTCTAATAATTGGGCCACACCAACATGCATCATAGCCTCTGATTTAGTTTTTAATTTTTATTTTTTTAAATCCATGTCAAAAAAAAGTGTGACTTATAATTAAATTAAATTAAAGCTTTACCCTAATATCAACTGGCAAGTTGTTAAAGCAACTAGGTCTTGGCAAGGGATTGGTAACTATGGTCCTATATGGCCACTGTCTCTCAGAGTTTATCTTTATCTGTAATAAAAAAAGCCTGCCTCTAATCCTGAAGATAGAGGTTATATTTTTTTACAGGTTGAATAGGGATGGATGTGAGCCATTCAGGACCAAAGTAACAAATCCTGATCTAGGGCAGTGGTTCCTAATTTCAGTCATCGGGATCCACCACCCAGCATATTTTGTATGCATTTCTTAACACACCTGATTCGGATGATCAGCTCACTGACAGAGAAATATATGAACAGATCATTTTGTGTCAAATAAGAGAGACATACAAAATGTTCAAGACAGGGGTCTCAACAACCAGAATTGAGAACCGCTGGTCTAGGGCAGGGATGGGCAAACTCACTTTTGCTCCAACACTAATCAAACACATCTGAAAATGCTAATCAAAGGTCTCCAAGATCACTAGAAAGCTACAGGTGGGTTTGTTTGATTAGGATTAAGGACTTTGAACTTTGAAGGACACCGCCTCTCCAGGACTGAGTTTGTCCATCCGTTGTCTAGGGTATTAGGATTGACCAATCACTGCACTTAAGTCACTACTCACCAAGTACGTTCCTGGATCTATCCCAGCACTACACATTTTGCATCTCTCCATAAACAAACACAACTGATTTGGGTCATCATCTTATGAAGACTACAAGATCTGAAATGGGTCTGTCAAATAAAGAAAAAATGCAAAAACTCATCTTAACTCAATTTTATTTCTAGGGGACTTTCAACCAACTACATGGGGTACCAAAGTGCTGTACATAAACAACACAAAATACATACAAACAAGCAAGTAGCCCAAATACATTAACATACAACACATGATTAAAAGCTAAAGAAAATAAGTGTGTTCTTGGTGACCTTTGAAATACCTCCAAAGTAGGAGATGTCCAATGTCTTGGTGCTGCTACTGGAAAAGCTCTATCACCTCGGCATCTCAAGCGTGAGCGCGGAACTGTCAGATATAGTCGATCCTTAAAGTGGAGTCTCACAGGTTGATATATACTTATATCCAAAATATACTCAGAGGCCAGGCCATAGAGGGATTTAAAAACATATAACAAAATAAGCTCTCAAACTGTCTAAAGCAGCATTCAACGCATTCTGTTCTTTAGGGTCATAGTCCTGCAGACTAGCTCCAACCCTAATCAAACACACCCAAACAAGCTAATCAAGGTCTAGGTATACTCAAAGCCTATTGGAGACAAGCCTGAAATTCTTAATCTAAAAAAACATAATGTTCAGTAAAGTTCAGTCCAAGAGAGCTGTAGCCTTGCAGAGTTTTGCTCCAACCCTAAACAAGCTACTCAAGGTCTGAATCATATTAGACAGCTACAGTCAGGTTATTTTTTTATTTTTTATTTTTTTATTTATTTTTTTTTATCAAGGCCACATGAAAACTCTGTAGGACTGCTGCCTTCCAGGATCAAACCTGCCTGCCCCTGACATAGGTTTAAAATGTGTTTGTTTAGGGATGGAGCTGAAGTCTCCAGGACAGTTGACCCTCCTTGAAATAAGGAGTGAATTTTTTGCATTTGATGATTCTCTTACCACCAGGTTGGCCCTTGTCCATCTGCCCTTGTTTATGTTGATGGCAAATATGTTTACCTAAAATAAATGGAATATACTGCATGTTAAAAAATGATGGCAAAGGCACTCAGTGGGAAGAAAAGTGACACCAATTAATCGTAACCAAGCATCAAAATGGCATGACCTGGGTTGAAAATGTGTTGTCTTTTAACACATTGTCTTAAACCTGCAATGAGATGGTATATGGTACATATATTTATTGTTGCTTATATATTGGTTGGAGTTTCTTTTTTTTAAGATGCAACATTTATAGGAGAAAGGAGTTTAAGGGGATACAAATAAAAAAAAATCCTGTGATCATTTACTCACTCCACATTTGTTCCAAACCTGTTTGAGTTTCTTTATTCTGTTGAACACAAAGAAAGATATACTGAATAATGTTTTGTATTCAACAGAAGAAAGAACCATTCTGAGTGTGAGTAAATGGGGAGGAATGTTTCGTTTTGATTGAACTGTCCCTTTAACTGAATGATGCTAGGTAATTTTTATTCGTCCATCCATCCATCCATCCAGCCACCCACCCACAGTCTTAACCAATTTTGCAAGAAGAGGCAGGGGCGCTGCTAAAGGGGGAATAGATAGGAGAATTCTAAGCCCCAACCCCCCCCCC
>CAIGQW010001850.1:175426-190280 GCA_903798125.1 Danio choprae | reverse complement strand
TTTTTTAATTTTACATTTTTATTATTATTATTATTTAATTATGTTTTATTTTAATCTCAGTTTTTTTTGTTAAATAATGTGTAAATACTTGTGTTATGGTTATGAATTGTGCTGACAATGGGGTGAAGTTCTAAATGCAACTTTATTAATGAAGGGATGGTCAGACAGGCAAGGGTAAACAGGAACAAATGGCAACAAAAGGGATAATTTAAAAAAAAAAAGCATAATTAAACTGAGCAGGCAAAGGTCGGAGCAGGGACAGTCCAAAACATCGAAACAAACAAAGAACAGGAAAATGCTAGGAATTGCACACTAAATAGTAGAACAAGACTGAGCGTAATATACTCTGTGTAATGTAATGTGTATAATAATTAGAGTCTGGATTGATATCAGCTGTAGATGGTTGATTGGCACAATCCATTATGGGATGTGTAGTCCGGGTGAATGGCTTGTGGAGTGTACATATAGCTATATAGATATATGGATAGCTGTGACACATAGAAAGAATGAATGCATATATAATTTAACTAGCTACTTATTAAAGAAAATAATAGTAATAATAATAATATTAATAATTTATAATAATGATGATAATAAAACAAAAGACAAATATGTAATATTTTTAGTTTGTTTAAAACATTCATATTTTTTCTATATTTTTTGTCTAAAAATACACTAAAATCACAGCTAAATTACACATTGCAAAAATGTTGTTATGAGGTAAAATTGCAATTAGGACAGCCACAGTTACCATTCATCCATCCGATTTTATCTTTTCACTCTCTTATGCTTCATTCATTCCAAATCTCTAAAATATCACAGTGGTCATAGATCACATTGCTGATAAATAAATGAGGAAATGTAAGAATAAGGCAATAAATGTCAATGGAACCGATGAAGCATTTGAATGATACAGGCTCTTGGAATAAGGAAAGGAAAGACCAATTTAAGGGTAAAGTCAGTGATGTGTTTTAAATTGGTCATTCTGGGGATTGACCATTCAAGCCTCATAAAGCCGTCTAAGCAACCCATTTCACCTGGGCAACAAGGGCCCTTGGTTCTCTATCAATAATTCCAGAATTGTATTTTTTTTTCCAGCATTTTTATTAGTATTCATGTGTGCAACAGGATGTCTGTGTATTTGTAAGCTGCTGAGACAGATTGGGCTTTAAAAGAACAAAGCCAAAATTGATTAATCAGAGGTACTTATTTTGAACCAACAAAATATGAACCCAGAAAAACACAAAACATACCATATGTTGTCCACACATACTGTAATTCATTTCAAGAGTACATACAGGTTATTTGACAGATGGCATTTTTTTATTTTTTTTTTACTCAGATTGTCCTACTCTGATTTCCTTGTTGGTCCAAATTCTACCAGTGTTAACAGTATATAAGTGGCATCGTAGCACTGCTCTAAAACCTTCCATTATTGGACATATCAGACACCAATTTTGATATGATTATTTTGCATTTAAATGAAAAGTATATAACATACTTTGGTTAAATCTCCAGATGGTAGTGTAAATATAAACACTGTGTTTACCCTGTCAAAAACACCTCAGTTCACAGTGAACCATTTCGCTTAATATCTTTTTAAATGCTAATGAGATGCTAATCCCCCGCCCCTCTCTGACTAACATAGAGGGCTCTATTTTAACGATCTAGGCGCAAAGTCTAAAGCGCATGGTGTAAAAGCATTAAGGGCATGTCCGAATCAACTTTTGCTATTTTAAGAATGGAAAAATACAGTCTGTGCCCTGGCACATGGTCTAACATGGTTGTGCTTATTCTTTTAATAAGTTATGGGTGTGTTTTGAGCATCTCCCATTCCCTTTAAGAGTCAGTTGTGTCGCGCCATGGCGCATTTGTTATTTACATAGCAGACTTTGTACGTGGAAAAACTTCACTAGCGAGAAAACAGTTAAACAGACCATCTGCAGTGCAAGGATAAAAAATGAGCCTCCTCCATTCGGCCACTTTACTTTCTCTTTACCTTTTACTCTTTACTTTCGTGGAGTAAGGAAACGGTGTTGTACGCACTCCACTGAAGACACCCATTAGCCTATATATTTGATTTTAAGCGTAAAGATTTGTTTCAAAACTATTTCTAAATTCAGTTCTAATTTCCAGCAAACGAATAAATGAACAATAATAACGAAGTGTGGTCAAAAAACTTTATTATGTTATGTCCAAACACACGTCCTATTCTTATGCTTCATATGGTGATGCATACGTCTCCAAAACCCAACAGGTGGACGAGTCTAAAGTTGTTTTTATTAAAAAACAAATATAAATATGCATATAATAAATAATACGACTAATAAAAATAACATTATACAAATGCAAATTGTCATGAATAAACTGACCCCCGCCCCCGCCCCCGAGATGAAAAAGACATGGAGGTAGTGTTTTTATATTTATGTAGAAAATAATAATTTTAATCCTTATTTTTTTGCATTTGTAAATTATTTGTGTATTGCTGTACATCCTGTGTGTATTAAGCAAGGTGTAAGCGTTTGGACCTTCATAGACGCATAACTATTGTACTCTGCGCTTGACATTAAACCAGCTTTTAGTTGGTCAATGGCGCAGTCTAATTCAGTTCCTCAAAATAGCAACGCACCAACAATGCACTTTAACACACCTCCTTTTTAGACCAGCATACCTATGAATCCACAAAGTGGTGCAAATGGACTTGCTATTTTAAACAAGTGAAATTAGGGTTGCGCTGGTCTGAAAATAGCAACAAATCGCGCCATACATGTCTTGCGCCTTATTCCACCGGGTGTATGATAGGGCCCAGAGTGTTTAAAGCTATTTCTATATTATGAAAAAAAAAGTGAGATAGCTGTCTCCTGCACATAAAATCAAGTGAAATGTATCCTTGTTTGACATTGCAGCCTGCCATTATCAATGTAAAATGTATTCAAGCAAACATCTATACATATGAAAAGTGACACTGCTGTATTTTTGTCCTGGTCAGTGTAAAAACCAACAACGCCACACTGATAAAAAGCTCTGAAAAATGATGATCTGATTCTAAACATGAGTGAACTGAAGCTGGTGTTTGATAAAAATAGCCAAACTAAACAAACATGGTAGAGTTCATTGTTGAAATGCAAAGAAACAAAAGACACTAGGATTAGCTACTTTCCTATCTGTTTACAAGAAAGTCCATAGTTTGTTGGAGGTGGGCACATGTAAAGAACAAGCTGGTGTAAAGAACTAAACATGGTGTGGTGGTCATGGAGAAGTGGAGAGCATGAGTCTGATTCCTAAAAGACCCCAGTGATAGACAAGTCTGTGCATTGATCCAATGGGCTCGCCTGAACACCCGCTGGTGACCTACTCAGATCTGCAGCTTCTCTATGATGGACATCCAGCATTCTTCAGTCTCCGGTGCCTAGACTGCAGCTCTGCACAAGAAGGTGACCAGAGGAGAAATGGTCGTGCCCAACTGAGCCTGGTTTTTCTCAAGGTTTTTTTTTTTTTCATTCACTTTCGTCAGTTAGTGAAGTTTGTTCCTCGTCACTGTCGCCATTGGCTTGTTTGGGACTTGTGGAGCTGCACATCGCTGGATTTGCTCTTCAGTGTTTGGACTTTCAGCAGTGAAATTTAAATTATACTGAACTGAACTAAACTGAACTTCAAGTCTGAAAACTGGACTGACACAGTTTCAATTTACTAAAACTTACATTGTAAAAGCGCTATAGATATAAAGATGAATTGAAATCGAAAAAAACAGGTCAATTATGGCACATAAATACACTCCAGACAGATTAAAAACAAGCTGCATGATTTATTTTCAACTTGTCTGAGCTGGCAGTCACAGCACAAACCTAACTGAACACAATACAAATCTACAAAAGTTCAAATTTAATTCGATGTCAACTTTAACAACTCCCATTATTTTCCATCAAGAGAGGGGAAGGCATGAATACTAGCTAGATAGCAAAACAAGCTTGAAAATCTTTGCTTTCTAGACTCCAGCATTGACATAACCAATAATTTACAATATATTTATTACATGTTTATTTAGTCGCTGCTTTTTCTTCAATTGTGATCATAGGATTGCACAGATTTACTCTATCAGAGCTTTTAAATCCAAAGTGAACACATGAGAAAAAAATGAGCAATTCTTCTATAAATGTTTCACAAAATAACGTGATTAGAGGATGTTTGAGTGCCTTCTTCCATCTCACTATTCTGTTATCCCTTCAGGCAAAGCCACAGAAGGGAGTTCATGCACAGAAAACTGGAGTAAATGAGCCAAAATGAAGTATACATAATTTATAATGGTGCAGATGCAGAAATTCTGGTATCAACAAAAGCATGGGGTAGAGAGGTGTAATATAAAGGCAAATAAATAGATGATTGTTTGTAAGTGTTGTAAGTGATAAGTGTTCCCTGTTATTTTCATAAGCATAAAGTGTATTTTTGTATGCCAACAGTAAGCATAAGCAGCCTTTAGCTCTATAAATATAGCCTAAACTCATTTTAAATTTTGTTAATAGTAACCATAAGAAGAAGAAGAAGAATAACTCATTACATTTATATAGTGCTTTTCTAGGCACTCACCAAAGGGCAGCATCCACCTGGATGATGCGACGACAGCCATTTTGCACCAGTCCACACACCAGCTGATTGGTGCAGACATATTGATGAAGCCAATTAGGATATGGGCATGGTTGGGAGGCCATGATGGTCAGAGCCCAATGGGCAGATTTGGGGTTACACTGGTAAATGATGTCAGCTGGATACGAAAACATGGTAAAAGAGCAGCAGTGCTGACTGGCTCAGGTAAACTCTGTTTGTATTCGTGACCTGGGGCTTGAGGAGTGACTGGGCTTTTTTTGGCTCACCAAATACCTTGGACCAGTGCCGTCCAAAAAAGCCCAAATAAGGCCCGGTCAAGCCCCAAAAGTAAAAAAGGGAAATGGCCGTGTCACACAGTTGCATGCTCGCTTTTGGCTCAATGGTAGAAACAGTAAGCATAAGCAGCCTTTAGCTCTATAAATATAGGCTGAACATATTTTAAATCTTGATGATGATAATAATAATAATAATAACTCATTACATTTATACAGTGCTTTTCTAGGCACTGAAAGTGAGGCATCAACCTGGATGATGCGACAACATCACCACACACTAGCTGCTTGGTGGAGACAGATTGATGAAGCCAATTAGGATATAGGCATGGTTAGGAGGCCATAATGAACAGAGGCCAGTGGGCAAATTTGGCCATGATGCCGAGGTTACACTGGTAAACGATGTCAACTGGTAAACAGATATAAAAACATGTTAAAAGAGCAGCAGTGTTAACTGACTCAGGTATGTCAGGCTGTGTTCATGACCTGGGGCTTGAGGAGTGATTGGGCCTCATCTGGGCTTTTTTTGGCCCACCAAATACCTTGGGCCAGTGCAGTTAAAACAAGGCCCAGTCAAGCCTCAAAAGTGAAAGTGGAAATGGCCGTGTCACACATTTGCTTACGACTAGACTTCGGTATTTGTCTTTGAAGTTCTTAAAGGGATAGTTAACCTAAAAATGAAAATCTACTCTCCATTAGGTGGTTCCAAACCTTTGAGATTCATTATTCTGTTGAACACAAAGTAATATATTAAGAAAATGAAAAACAGTTACCCTAACCTAACCATCGACTTCCATAGTAGGAAAAACAAATACTATGACAGACTTGTTAAAAATCTTGAAAATATCCATACACGTACTAACAGTGAAGTCTGTCATGTTATGACCTCTAGGGGTTAAGCCGTAACAGAAATGGGTTTTATTATTGAGAGTGAAAATATGGATGAAATGAATCGATACAAAGAATGTGTCAAACCAGAGAGATATGGCAAAAGTGAAAGTATTTATTGGCTTGAATGGGAATATATTCAAGGACAGACAAGGCCAAAATAATAAACAAAACACACCTTTTGTGAAATAACTAAATTCCCTTACACACAAACAAAATGAAATAAAATACAATTTACTTACCTAACTCCCTAACAAATAATCAATATAAAGGGATATGAAATAAAATGGCGTCAAGACCCCTACTTCCCTTGCTGTGACAAAAAAACAAAGAATACACAGTATATACAAGTTTTTAAAAATATATAATCCAAAATCACAAAGCTTAATCAAGGTCTTTAAACAGGCAGTGGTCAATAAGGGGGAAATCAACAAATACCACAACTTTCTCTCTGATCAGAAACAATCTCTCTAACAAACACTAGCGATTAAACAAACAACAAACAATGCAGAAAAATATAATCATGGCAAACGATTCAAATTCAATGAAGATGGTGCAAAGTGGCATCAGAGTAAAGGTTAGGAGGGTCTTTATAGTTGGAATCATGTTGCCAGACCACCACATGTGATAATCACTGGCCACACCCATCTTAAACAGAGAGAGAGACAGAGACGAGAAAACTAAATACCACAGAAATTGTAATGATCACATCCTGGAACATTGTTATATACCACCAGTTGTGGTGTAGAACTTCTCCATCCCACAAAAAAAAACTGAACATGAGTTCTACAAATCGACTTGACAGGTTGCTTATTTGGAGACATAAAGCTGATGCACCTTCATTTTCTCTGCATTTTCAAAGCTTTGTCACATAAAGCAACCCATGCAGATAGAAAGATCATGTATAGACACACAAATCAGATTTGATCTCAATTAATAATGTAGACAATCTGCTGGATAAAATCTGATTTGCTGCAGTCTGAACATGTTAAACTCATCCACTTTCAACCCACGATGTAGCTGAAAATCTAATTGATCAAGTTGCTTTCATGCTTTAAGTGCTCATGTGGTCGACTGCGCTCAAACAGCCTCAAAAGACCACCTACTCACACTCCAACTACTGACTTAATTCTTAAATAAGCCCAATTTTCGGCCACTGCTGAACCATAGAGTTAACTAACATTGCAGGATATGTTGTGAGAAAGCACACCAAAAAATATATATTCATACTTCGCTGCATTGCATTGAAGCATCCAGATTATGATAATTTTCCCTCACTTGTATTCCCTCTCTCTTATCAGCCACATAGGGTTTTCAGACAATATTACTTGTGTGTTATGTTGAACTTTCCAGCAAAAGTGGTGTAAATCATGGTGGAATAAGAGGGAAGTGTCTTAAGGAAATCATTAAGGCACATTTGAAAGCAGGTCATCTTAATGTATAAAAGGTAATGCATTATCTTAGGCCCTGTTTACTAATACATTTTTGTTTTAAAATGCATAAGTTTTGCTACGGTTAGGCCTTCTGTCCAAAAAACATAGCGTTTTGGAAACACTGAAGAGGCTGTTTTGGTTTTAAAATGCTGCTGCTTCGTGTCAGTGTGGATGAGGGAAAACGGAGACATCTGAAAATGGAAGTGTGGCTGCAGATTGGGGCTTTTTCTCAATATTAAGTTCAGTCTTGCATGCTTTACTTGTAAGTTCAGACTTTGTAAGTTTGATATGGAAAACAAACTCCCAAGGACACGTCGGGTAAATCTTTCAAAGGGAACAGTTTCCTTTATTATGTCATTCGCATCACCCTGTTGATTCACTTAGCTAATTCATCTGAACAATAAAATGAAAACATGATATAAGGAACTGCCTATTTTCATTTTGGTATTAACAACTTAACAGACACCAAACTTAACAGGCATCGTGTAGCTACATATTTGTATGACCGTCATCTATAACATAACTGCCACCTTTCATTTTCATTGAAAAATATGAAACATATCCTGTCTCTTTTGCAGAATATCGGTTTAAATAATCAATAATGGCAAGCAACACTACATTAAGTTTATACAATATAGGAAACAAAGGCAAGGAATCAGTCAAATGTGCAGAATTAGTGTATGTGGTTACATAAATTAATATATTAACTTATCTTTAACTTATTAACTTATCTACCGAAGAGTCGTTAGATAGAGACAAGATGAATTAAACATCACGTTTAACAGCTATAGTGAGATCAGATCCAGCGGTATATCCATGAGTTTAAAGCACCCGCTGACTGCCTGGAGCTCAGACGTCCGTATAGGCTGCAGCACATGACAGAGTGTCATGTGGTCACGTGATGTGCATTTTCAGCGGCGTGGTAGTGGACGGAGATCTTTTCAGAAATGCTAGGTGAAACGCCAGTGTGGACGTGGATCGTTTACATTCTAAAACGCTATTTTAAAACTAAAACATATTAGGGGCCTTAAGGATTGAATATTAATTGCATTAAACAGGGCTTGTGATCCAATGCTTTCTTAACTGTTTTTTTGTTTTTGATATCATTTTTGTTGTGTGAATTTTGTTATTGAAAGGAGGGTGTAAACATATTTGCATATTCATCTAAATGTCACTTTCAGTTGCATGGTTGATATACATCAATTACAGACAGGTATTTTTAACTTTTATTTTTCCTTTTTAGAGGAATAAAAATCACCTTGAGTATATAGAGTTCTTAAGTCGCACCTTTTCATACCCAGTCAGTGGCCTGGGGCATTAAAGGGGCCCGCTGGCCCACTTCTTGCTAAAAAACGTCCTTGTGGAGGGATGGCTGTGCTGACTGAGACTTACATTCCTTCACCCTCACCGTTATGTATTATTGTTTTTACGAACTTAAGTTGCATTAACCTGGAACATTCTGTGCAGAGAAACTCATGGACCCCAGTGTTCGGCTTTTCCTTTACTCCCTCAAAATCCTCACTTTAAGGGTATAGTTTGTGAAGTATGTGCTGCAGGGCCAGAGTGCCCTAGGTCAGCATGTGCTAGAGGGCCCTAACGGTTTATGCTGTATATGCCTGAAGGCCCCTGCTGCTCAGCTTTCTTTGACTGTCTCAGGCTTTGGTGGACACTGGGAATCCAAGACACCGAGCACATTGGGCTGGTCCATAATAAAGGCAATATAAATTATTGAAATAATTGAAATCCTTGCTGTCTACAGTAGTCAACATTTGAAGTGGATCAAAAGAATGGGTGTTGTTCGATAGCTTTAGGACAACTTGGATGAAAGGTTTTGATCCACTTCAAATGTTCACTACTGTATTGTAAATAGAGCCTTTAAACACTTATGTTTACTGTGCTCATTTATTTACATTACTTTTTTATTTCCCTGCAGTGCTCAACATAAATGAGTACACCCCATTTGGAAAATTCATTCATTCATTTTTTTTTTGGCTTAGTCCCTTTATTAATCTGAGGTCGCCACGACGGAATGAACCGCCAACTTATCCAGCATATGTTTTTACGCAGCGGATGCCCTTCCAACTGCACTGGGAAACATTCATACTCATTCATACACACACTCATTCATTCACACACATACACTACGGACACTTTAGCTTACCCAATTCACCTATAGCATGTCTTTGGACTGTGGGGGAAACCGGAGCACCTGAAGGAAACCCACGCCAACACGGGGAGAACATGCAAACTCCACACAGAAATGCCAACTGACCCAGCCGAGGCTCGAACCAGCGACCTTCTTGCTGTGAGGCGATTGTGCTACCCACTGCGCCACCGTGAGGCCTCATTTGGAAAATGTATATTTTTATCCATTTCTCGGTGAATATAAGTAACATTTTGGTGCATTTGAACAAAATCAATTTATTAAACAGATATATTTATTAAAATAATTTTTTAGTCAGCAAACATCTTTAGAAATAAAAAGATTATACATTTATATTCATGAGAAATATTGGAGAAAAAAAATACACACTACAAAATTTCACCAACATTTTATATATTTTTGTTTCTCTTGCATTCTGCTCTTTTTACAATTTTTATTTCATATTTTTCCCTAACATATAAATTTGGGTGTACTAATTTGGGACCGGAGGGTGGCACATTGGCTCAGTGGTTAGCACTGTCACCTCACAGCAAAAAGGTTGCAGGTTCGAGCTGAACCAGTTGGCATTTCTGTGTGGAGTCTGTATGTTCTCCCCATGTTTACGTGGGTTTCCTCTGGGTGCTCCAGTTTCCCCCACAGTCCAAAGACATGCACTATAGTTGAATTGAATAAACCGTAGTGTATGAGTGTGTGTGTGTGTGTGTGAATGTGAGAGTGTATGGGTGCTTCCCAGTACTGGGTTGTGGCTGGAAGGGCATCTGCTGCATAAAACATATGCTGAAAAAGTTGGCGGTTCATTCTGCTGTGGCAACCCCTGAAAAATAAGGGACTAAGCCGAAGGAAAATGAATGAATGACCCTTAACGCAAGTTATTTTGTTAGATTAGCTCCAGATTTGTCTTCAGTACTGACTAATCTAATGTATATGCACAAATATAACATTCTAAAGCTTCCTATAGAAAATATACATTTAAATGAGAGATTTGTGAGGGGTGTACACTGTATGTCTTTAGTGCAGTGCAGAGAGTGATGGCATATAGAAAAGGTATTTTGATTTTATCATTTCTAGCCTTGAGTTTCAAAATTCCCTGTTAAATAAATGGGTAGAAAAACAATGCAGGAAAATTTGTGTCATGGATAGTTAGTGGTTTGGGTTTTAGGTTAAAGCAGGGGTCTAACAATAGCAAGTTACATAATTGCAAGTAGCTCACTAAGATGCATCTTTCATCCAATCAGGTTGAGCATATCGGCTGTGAGACATCAGGTTAGTTGTTACTTATTTAAGAATGTGCAAATATAACTACAATTTAACAGAATAAATTTGGCGACACTGGCTCAGTGGTTAGCACTGTCGCCTCACAACAAAAAGGTCACTGGTTCGAGTCACGGCTTGGTCAGTTGGCTTTCTGTGTGGAGTTTGCATGTTCTCCTCGTGTTCACCTGGCGGTTTCCTCCAGGTGCTCCGGTTTCCCCCACAGTCCAAAGACATGCACTATAAGTGAATTGAGTAAACTAAATTGGGCGTAGTGTATATGTGTGAATGAGTGTGTATGGATGTTTCCTAGTACTGGGTTGCGGCTGGAAGGGCATCCGCTGTGTAAAACGTATGCTGGATAAGTTGTGGTTCATTCCGCTGTGGCGACCCCTGATGAATAAAGGGACAAACCCGAAGGAAAATGAATGAATAAATAATCTGTAACTCAATTTATTCCTGAAAACAAAGCAATATATTTTTACTAGTCTAGAAAATGTTTTTGATGTAAGATTTTTTTAGATATTTGGACTAGAAACAATACAAATACTCTTAAGAAAAGCCTTTTTTGAAGTGCAGGAGTAACCTAAGATATCCAAAGTTTATTTTTCAGCTATTACACAAGCTTCTGCCAGAATTTGTCTTTATATTCTGTATCATTGTATTCTTCACTTCTTTTTTTTGTCATAAAGTGCTCTGTGGTGCGAGACGAAGTCTAACGGCATACTTGATTTTGGCTTTCACTTGTAAAGTGCCTCTGAATGGTCAAAACACCTCTCCAAATGCAGCTTATGGATGCGAAAAACTTTGAAAACCGAACACCATCTAAATAATTTTATGACTGACAAAAGTTTTGGAGGGTGACACGGTGGCTCAGTGGTTAGCACTGTTGCCTCACAGCAAGAAGGTCATTGGTTCGAGTCCCGGCTGGGTCAGTTGGCATTTCTGTGTGGAGTTTGCATGTTCTCCCTGTGTTCACGTGGGTTTCCTCTGAGTGCTCCAGTTTCCCCCACAGTCCAAAGACATGCGCTATAAGTGAATTGAATAAACTAAATTGTTCGTAGTGTATGTGTGTGAATGAGTGTGTATGGATGTTTCCCAGTACTGGGTTGCAGCTGGAAGGGCATCCGCTGTGTAAAGCATATGCTGGATAAGTTGGCGTTTCATTCCGCTGTGGCAATCCCTGAAGTTAAATGAATGAATGAATGAAAAGTTTTGGAGGCAGTGTGTTAACATGATTGACACAACATGAGATTGTATTTATTTTTAATGTGCAAAAAAAATCTGATAAATATTGCAGACTTGGTGTGCGATGAACTTAACAGCCAAAAACAGAACAAAAACAAACAAAATCAGTGAACTCTCTGTTGAACTTGATCTCTTGCTCCAGCACCACTGCCACAGGCAGCCCCATCGGCAGACTCTGTGCAATCTTTCAGGCTGCCCGTTCCCCTCAGCAGCGAGGACAGACTGTCCCTTCTTCCTCTCAGGCTTCTGCATCAATGTGCCGCAGTAAGGTTCAAAGTTGAAAGAAGGAAGAGGCAGGAACCGGAAATCAATTAAACTACAGCACAAACATCAATCTGTATATCCAAGTTCAGTTGAAGTCACAATTACTCACCCTCCTGTGAATTGTTTTCTTTTTTAAATATTTCCCAAATGATGATTAACAGAGCAAGAACTTTTTATGATAGTTTTTCTTCTGGAGAAAGTCTCTGTTGTTAATGCTGTCGCTTCGCATTACTTCAACATTCAAATTTGATCTTATAATGATTAATGACTGGTCAAAAATAAAATGAAATGAAAAGAATAACTGTTTTGACCTGCAACTTTTGCATTGACAATCTCGCCCTATACACATTTTCTTCCTCCTATATCCACTTTATGTTTCAACACAGAGGTAAATGGTTATGCAAGACTTCTGGGGCCAGTTGCACCAGCAGTAAGTTAAAACGTAGCCTTACTTAGGCCCAATCCCTGTTACATTTTTGTACCCCTACCCCTTCCCCTTAGCCATTGAAACAGAGTGTGAAGGGGAAGGGCTTCAAGATGTACCCCTAAGAAATGGGACAGCACTACAACACCTGCAAACGTCATCATTCTCTTCATATGAGATCGACGATCGCGACTGCTGTAGTTATTCCAGTTGCATTATTTTTTGGTATTTATCTTCAGGAAATCACTGAAGGCAACGATATCATGTTATCATAACGATATAATGTGGCAATAAGATCATAACTGTACTGTGCATTTACACCGTGGCCATATTTATCTATGTAAACACATGAAAACAACATTAACATTATAGCAGACACTGTAAAAAGGTCATTCCCAGTCACTGGACGTTTCTGACAGGGTATTCGAGTGTCAGATGTGAAAGTATGTTGTGGGACTGCTATACAGGAGTTATTATTATGGATTATAGATAGCGAAATTTAGCGGTTTTTATTTTAGCGGTTTTTTTAAAGCATGACGGTAAAACACGAACGCGATTATGAATGTATTAAATCATGTGCTTGTTTGTTGTAAAAATTCGTAATAATGACAAAAAATACTAATTTGTGCATCTGCTGACTTCCGTGTGCAGCCATGCTGCCGTTGTAGCTGGTGTATTCTGGGAAATTTACGTACCCCTAGACGAATTACCGATTTTGTAAACATTCAGGACGCGCGCGCATCGAGGTTGCAGAAAAAAAACCGGGAGCGCTAGCATTTACAATGAGGGAACGACATCCGATGCGGTAGAGTTTGTTGTTGTATTAGAGATATGTTATATTGATTACATATTATATATATATTATTTACATAATGCTTTCAGCGTATTATAACAGCTTGTCACCCAGTGATAGGCACAGTTATTCGGCAAAATTAACGTTAAAGTGAGCACCGTTCATCTGTGGATATTGGATAAGATGAAATGGCCAAGCATCCAACCCGACATATAACTATCTCATTGACACTCCAAGTGATTGTACAAGAGAGAAGTTAAAGGCCTACAAGTCTGTGTGGTCATGTGCAAGAAATAATGTCCCATAATTACCATATTCAAAACTTTGTAGTGCTAAAAACCGAGGTTCTGCCTAGCCAAAGACAAGGAAAGAAGACGGAACTGTCCAAGGCCTGGGTAATCATCAAGCAAAACAACTGGATTCTGACAGCGAACTGCACCTGTACAGCAGGGTATGTGAACTTACATTTCATTCTAAGCATTCAGTGTCCGCAGTTTTAATTAACTATTTTTGCTAAAATCATTGCTGCTATCAAAAACGAGTAATGTGTAAGATTCAGCATAGCGTGAATTTACCTGATATAGAATGAGAACTGCAGAGTCCAGCGTTTTTAATTAGGTCCTCACTCCATTCAGCTCTTCTGATGGCTGTTAGCCAAAGACGTCTGTAGTTATTCCAGTTGCATTATTTTTTGGTATTTATCTACAGGAAATCACAGAAGGCAACAATATCATGTTATCATAATGATATAATGTCGCAGTAAGCTCGTAACTGTACTGTGCATTTACACCGTGGCCATATTCATCTATGTAAACACATGAAAACAACATTAACAAAGACGTCTGCGGTTGGCATTAAAAGCAGTGTGGTGTATGGTAAAATTTAAGTTTTCTATTGTTAGACTTTCGATTTTGGCATCGTACCGCACAACACGACATGTTTGCTATTGCAACCGGTCTTTTTTTGCAACCGGTATGCGTAGTTGAACCCGTGTGACGTCATGTATGACGTAGGTTGGTAATTCCTCTCTTGGTTTCGAGTTTGGTCCTGAAAAATCTCAGCTTCAAGGGCTATCTAGCCCTTCTTCTTAGCCCTACACCTTCAAGCTAAAGAGAATTGGGACAGGCCTACCCCTTCACGTGAACACACAAAACGAGGGTTAAGGGGAAGGGATAAGGGGTAGAATTGGGATTGGGCCTTAAAGGGACATTAAGTTACAACTTTTTTTTTGTTACACCACTGAACATAGTTTAAACGTAATGCTACGTTCAAACTAAATATTTACGGCAGCCTCCCTTTATGTATAACGGCAGAAAAGAGATGACAGCAAGATTAGTTTACATTGAGGAGCTCGCGATGATAATGAAGAATGATCTCCCTCTACCCACAGCTCTATTTTCCACACAAATCTTGCATTATTTTGGGTTTGTGAAAGAGTTTCTTTCAAAGATTGTTTTGTGTTAATTGCATCCATCAATTAAAATGAGAATTTCTTCATGACTGAGTTCTTCTCCC
>CAIGQW010001850.1:152507-165426 GCA_903798125.1 Danio choprae | reverse complement strand
TGTGTGTGTGGTATTGTGTGACTGTGCTTTGGAGAAATGATGCTAAAAAACAGCTTTTTATCGCAGGAAATTGTAAATTACATTTTGAAATATGTTAAAATAGAAAACAGTTATGACCACAATAAAACGTTAGACTTGTAGTGTATATAATGGGAGGTATGCATATTTGATTACAGCCTTGACCATAATCATTAAATCAGTCATGAGTTGACTAATGCCCAATAGCGGGGTTGTTGCTGTTTATTTTCATAAATGAGGTTCAATGGAGTGTAAAGCTTCTAAATCTGTTGTGCACACAATATTGACAAGGTGGTCCGTTCAGTAAGCATTAAATAATTTAAATGTGCGTATGAGCTCATTCTGGACTACTTTCAGTGTGCAGCTGCCATTTGCTGATATACTGGAAGAACAATTCGCAGTAAACATTCTGTACTTGTGATTGTTTTGGTCTCCCATGGGTGTGATATTTAGAGACGTGTGTACATACAACCTCACAGGGCTCCACGATGAATGGCCAAACTGCATGTTTGTGTGTTCAAGCTCGCACATTTGTATTTGTGGCAAAGAAAGTGGGAGGAGAAAGGAGTGTCTGTTTATTGTAGAAACAAACAGTAAAATGGTCAAACTCTCATGCGATGGGTAAACTTTTACAACTCGTGTTTGTTTCATGGATCGTTTGCAGTCGAATGGTGCAATGGGCAGCTCAAATTCATTGACATTTTTTTTCCTCATGGTCATTTATGAAGAGAGCAGAGCACAAAGTTCATGTGCTGCATGTGTCATTGCTTCAAACACCAGATCCTACAAACTAAACAGTGTTGTTCCATCAACACTTCGGAATGGGTGTTTTGATGAATAAAATCAGTCATTCCAATTTGTAAATTGTTGAGAGAGACTCCCACCCACAGTGCATGGGAAACTGGATCTTTTGTGTGCGTTTAATCAGAGCTCAATATCGCCACCATATTTTATGCAATTTTGTTATTGCTTTTAAAACAAATCTGCCTAAAAGGCACAGTATATAATTTTTGCTGCTAGAAGGCACATATTAACAATAAACAAAGGCATAGTTTGATGACGCTGTGTCTGAGCGTGGAATCATGGGAGTGTGAAATTGTGGAATCTTCAATACATCCTCCATCCTGGAGAAATCATATTCATGTATGAGCTAAAGTACTCTAGACTTATTGTAATGGTGGTATGAAGCAGAATAAAGGCTGATTTATATACGGCATTGATTGTTTCTGTCGCATACCCTCTCGTTGTAGCCTGACATGAACCCGGACATGCATATCAAAAATGTATCTATGCATTGCAGTGACGCGTAGCATAAGAACTATGATTGGTCAGCTTGATAGCTGTAACGAGTGTGGCCAGGGCCAAAAGCCATCGGAGAGGAGAAAGCCCAGTGGTGCGACTGTTTTAACATTTACATTTAGTCATTTAGCAGAGGCATTTGTTCAATTCGACTTACAATTGAGGAGGCATTCAGCAATTCAACAAGAAGAGGCAATACACACAAGAAGTGCTAATGTGCAAAAGTTAGTGTCGGAGAGATGAAAAGGTGTGTTTTCTACAGGTGGTTTGTCAAGCCCATTCACCTGTGTGAGGCACACAAGTTTTGGGTTGTCGTTTTGGTGAGGTGGGGGAGAAAAGAGGGGGTCTTGGTTTTGTTCACAGGTGTGGAGGTGATCGCGACAGAGATGGGTTTTTATTTGTCATTTGAATATTACTAGTGAATTAGTACTGGGAAGATCATTCCACCAGTGTGGAACACTGAATGAAAAGGTTTTGGAAAGTGACTTATAGGGTGCATCCGAATCGCATATTTCCATATTATAAAGTATGCTGAAAACATTATAAATAAAAAAATGTGTATGTGAGAAGTACCCGGATGACCTACTACTTCTGTCGAGATTCTGAAGTGTCCATGTGATGGAAGCTACGCTATCCTATAATGCACAGCGAAGAGAATTTATGGATGAGAGTAACGCAACGCAACAGATGCGGGTAGGTCACGTGATGACAAATGTAGTACGTCCGAACTCCATACTACTCACATTCATACTATATAGAACATTCTTTTCTAACGGTTGTGTAGTAAATTCAAATTCAAATGTAGTACCTACTGAGTAGTAAGCGATTTCAGATGTAGCCATAGTCTCTCTGAGATGAAACTACATGGCAGCACTCACTTTCCCACTGGAGGCTCCTGAAAGGGATGTAGACCTTCAGGAGCTAACAAGTGTCGAATCCCATGGAGAGGAGCTCCAGATGGATACTTTTGTTTTGAGTTTACTATATGATTAAAATTGTTGCAAGTTCTCCGGGTTCCCGCCATTTTTCTTTCTTGAATGCATGTGTGTTTGAGCTACTTTTACAGTAAGTTCGCATTTCCTGTCTAAACTCAAAACACCCATGAAGAAATTTGACACAGAGGCACATAAAACATAGAAACCCCACTGCCTGCTAGCATTTTGGAAGTGTATTGTCAGAGCAATACAAACAGAATGCAGAAGTATAAAAGCATGGCTTCGTGCAAGGCATTCGCCATGGGTTACAGCGATCACTTGACGCAGAAGTATAATTCAGCCTTAAGGCTAAGAAATCATCGACGTGAAAGAAGAGCTCTGAAGCAATTGCTGATGAGAGACAAGCGATACTAAATACATTTAAAGTTCTGTAATAATGCTGCTCTGTGCAGTGTAATAAAACACACAACATGTTAAAGCTTCTTTAGTGCTTCCTTGCTTTCTATAAAACATTCATTCATTACCATGGCCACACAGGACACGGACCTGCCACTAGTTAAATCGCTTATTTCTCTGAATTTAAAACATTTGGGATAATATACGTACATTCATTCATTCATTCATTTTCATTTCGGCTTAGTCCCTTTATTAATCTGGGGTCGCCACAGCGGAATTAACCGCCAACTTATCCAGCATATGTTTTACGCAGCGGATGCCCTTCCAGCTGCAACCCATCTCTGGGAAACATCCATACACACTCATTCACACTCATACACTACGGACAATTTTTAGCTTACCCAATTCACCTGTACCGCATGTCTTTGGACTTGTGGGGGAAACCGGAGCACCCGGAGGAAACCCACGCCAACACGGGGAGAACATGCAAACTCCACACAGAAACGCCAACTGACCCAGCCGAGGCTTGAACCAGCGACCTTCTTGCTGTGAGGCGAACGTGCTATCCACTGCGCCACCGTGAGGCCCCAATATACGTACATAAGTCAGCAATATATGTAACACTGTTGTATAGTGATTTTTGTATATTTAAACAGAAAAAGGTCATATTGTGCCTTAAATTCATCATATGAAAACAGCATCTGCTACTAGCACTTTTTCATTTCATGATTATCATGACAATGTGGCAGACAGTAGGGTCGGCTGGTAATATATATATATATACTGTGTGATGGCAGAATTGTGTCAGACAGTAGATATTTTGCTGCATCATTTATACTGCTGTAGATGTTTTTGTGCAGCTATCGTTGAGCAGGATGACTTTACATTATTTACACATGATAGTGACAAAGAAACCATGAATAATGCAAATATATTGGGCTGGATGTGTCCCAAACAGGTCAAGATAAAGGAGAACTTGATATTTGAAGTCAAGAAAAACATAAATTAGGTTAGGTATAGTCACAACTTGGTGAATTAATTTATAATTCATCATATACAGTGGTGGAAAGAGTACAGAAAGTCATACTCAAGTAAAAGTACCATTACTTGCCCGAAAATGTAGTCTGTTGTAAAAGTAGCTCTTTTAAAAGTACTCAAGAGTAGCGAGTAGTGAGTATTACGCTGTGAAAGGTTGAAGCGTTTGCATGCAATTTGTGCATGTGTGTGAAAACGTAACATTCTGTAGTGCATTTAGTGATTGTTTAAGGCCATTTGGGCATTTCAGTCATCTTACAGTAGGCATCCGTCATCTTTTCATCAGTGACATGCAGGCTAAACAGTCTCTGGATCATCTTTTTAATGCTTCCAAACGGCTCGCTGCATTTCTAAAGCGCCCATGCTTGAGGTTGTTCAGTATGATGCGATTTACTTTCTCTGTGCTATTTGATTGGGCAGGAATCACAGGACTGATTTTCTACTCAGCCAATCCCCATAGACAAGAAAAAATAGTGACTGCAGGTGGCTGCAAAATAGTGGAGTAAAAGTACCAATAGAGCACTAAAAATGTACTTGTAAAAGTACACATTTTTAAAACTACTTAGTTAATTATAATCTCTGAGAAAAACTACTTTACAGTAATTTGAGTATTTGTAATCTGGTACTTTTTACACCACCAATCCAGCCGGATCCCACAAGGAAACGTAAGTATTTTACGTTTTGTCAGTTTGGTGGCTAATTCGAGTTCAGTCGTACAATGTACGATTTTAAAAAGGAGGTGTGGCACCCAACCCGGCCCCTAAACCCAACCGCCATTGGGGGATTAGCAAATTGTTCTATAATGTACAAATGAGGACGTACAAATTCATACGAATTAGCCACTAAATCAAAAAGTTACGAATCGCCAAGAGATTGTGTTGACTGATCATATATGCATAACTGGGTACATTATTAGGTTCACTTTGCTAAACCAGTGTTGGACCCAAAGCAATCACAGCATTTTATTGAATTTTTCTAGGTTTAGTGGCTAATTTGTATGAATTTGTATAATTTAATTTCTACATTTTAATATAATCTGCTTATCCCCCAATGATGATTGGTTTTAGAGCCCAGCCTCCTTTTAAAAATCATATAAATTTGTATGAATGTAATTGTGAATGAATCTGCACAAATTAGCCATTTTTTCTGACAATACATAAAATACTTATTTCCTTGTGAGATCAGGCTGGTTGGACCTCATTTTGCTTTCAGAACTGATTTAATTCTTCTTGGCACAGATTCAGCAAGGTGGTGTAAACGTTCCTCAGAGGTTTTGGTTAATATTGACAGGACATCATCACACAGTTGCTGCAGATTTGTCAGATGCTCATCCATGATGTGAATCTCTCATTTCACCACATCCCAAAGGTGCTCTATTGGATTGAGATCTGCTGATTGTGGAGGTCATCTGAGTTTAGTGATGTACAGGAAAACTCTTTGAGATTATTTGATCTAGTGACATGGTGTGTTATCCTGCTGGAAGTAGCCATCACACAGAGTCAGCAATGATTCTCGGGTGGGTAGTGGTGATCAATCCTGCGTTAAATCAAGAGTTTACATTTTTGGTCTAATGATGCGAGGGACATTTTCTTGGAACAATTTGGGCCAACTGTGCATTGTTTAAACCATTCAACTCAATTATTCATTCATTTTCATTTCGGCTTAGTCCTTTTATTAATTTGGGGTCGCCACAGCAGAATGAACCGCCAACTTATCCAGCATATGTTTTACACAGCGGATGCCCTTCCAGCCGCAACCCATCACTGGGAAACATCCATACACACAAATACACTACGGACAATTTAGCTTACCCAATTCACCTATAGCACATGTCTTTGGACTTGTGGGGGAAACCGGAGCACCCGGAGGAAACCCACGCAAACCGAGGGAGAACATGCAAACTCCACACAGAAAGGCCAACTGACCCAGCCGGGGCTCGAACCAGAGACCTTCTTGCTGTGAGGCGATTGTGCTACCCACTGCGCCACCGTGCGGCCCTCAACTCAGTTAAAATCATCCTAATTTTTAAAGCGCTTTTTACAATGTTGATTGTGTCAAAGCAACTAAAACATAAAAGAATAATAATAAATAAAAAGCCAGAATATTTAAATATGTGGAACATTACTTCCTGAATTGCTGGAATGTTCCACAATTTGAAATATTAGTTTTTTTTTATTCTTTATTCTTCAAAATGCATCTGTGTCATTCATTCATTTTCCTTTGAATTAGTCCCTAATCAGGGGTCGCTACAGTGGAATGAACCGCCAACTATTCCTGGCATATGTTTTATGCAGCGGATACTCTTCCATCCGCAACCCAGTACTGGGAAACACCCACACATTATCACACACACTCATACACTACGGCCAATTTAGTATGCACTTGTTTCATTTATTATTAAATGAATTATTAATATTATTTTTGTTTTATTAAACATAATAGGTTCATCTATTACTTTATACCATTTTTTTTCCACGTTATTTAGCTATTTATTGTGGTATGGATAGATTTCAGTGTTGCCATGTTTGCTTTTCATAAATAAGGGAAACTGTAGATTGCAGTGAAGTATTATTTTACCTTCCTTGTTTCTGCCTTACAAGTCATTTGCCTTTTGAAATGTCACTTCTTCACCAATTTAGTGTTCACAATACATTTAACCAAAATGCTTTTTGTATCTTGTCAAATAAAGACAAGGTCAGTGAACAGTGGACAAAGGTCTGCGAAAAATAACAGAACTTACTGTACATATTATATCCTTCTTTTTATATAGCTCTATTTAATTCTTTTAAAGACTTATTCTGGCCATTTGTAAACAAGATGAAAGTTTTCTTGTGAGATTGTGAAGCTCTGACAGACTTCAAACTAGATAACTTGCCTTCATGTAGAGGGACTGGTAAAAAGAGAAAGATATCAGGACAGGTAAACTTCCACACTTCTGCCTGGTGCCCTTGTCTGGTTTACCCAGAGGAGCTCATTGAGTCAAGGGAGGGTGACCAGCAGAGGGAAGTGTTTTACTGCTTCCACCTCAATCACATCACATTCTGTCAAACTCACTGTCCAAACCTGAAATCAATGCATGAAATGGAAATAGTTATGACTGATAATAAATTATAAACTAAGATGAAATATTAAAGGATGCTGCAAGTGAATCAAAGCGCTGACTGCAACCCTCAGCATTACCACCGCAAAGTCTCTTGAAGTTTACAAGTCTTCGGTGTAACAGCTCGTTTATGAAAGTAAATGGATGGTTGTAGACGTAAAACACGCAGTTGAGGGTGACAACGGATGTTCTTATACCACACGTTTGATAATATCAGGCTGATATCTTTTGGTTTATCGTATACAATATCCTTTCTGGCATATACTTTTTACCGTGTCTGCAAATTTAATCCTCTCCTCAGAGTTAAGTTTGCGCAATGGCGACTGAAGCGGTGTTGCCAGATCTCACTCGGGAAAACAAGCAACCTGCTCTGCCGAAACACAATAGGTGTATAAAGTTAACTACTCAAGGAGCTTGCATCACTAATGGACTTTTCCACAGACTGTGTTATGTTAGCACGTATATATAGCTAACCTTTCTAAATACATATTCACATTTAACAAAATATTACATTTACATAGTCACATTCACTTTTAATGGAAAAAATATACATATTCACATTTATTTAGTTAAAATCGTTACAAAGAAATCTAGCACTGCGGATATATTTTAAGACGTTTGAGGAAGGTGATAGCAAATTTATTTATTTTTCCATTTTATGTTATTCCATTATTTTTCTCTGTTGTATTCAAGCTGTCAAACGTCTATAAAAAACTAAGATGATAATAATAAGAAGAAGAAGAAGAAAAAAAAGAAGTAGAATGTCCATTAAGCTGTTTGTCAATTTGACCACACATTCATTCATTCATTCATTCATTTACTTACTTAGGCCTACAATAAATCACTTGTTAGAAGGGTTTTCAGATTGGGTCTTGGTGACAATCTTTGAAGAAGGAAACAAAAAATAACGAAATTAAAATAACTAAATAACACATTTATTAATATGTTATATTTACACACATTAGTATAAAAAACTAAACAAATACAACTGGGCTCAAATACTAATATAATTATATTATTTTTACATTTATGAATCATATTTAAATGAAATCAAAATAAATACATTCATTTAAATAAATCCCAAAATAAAAATATCCAAAATGTTATTAAAAGTAGTAAAATAAAAGAATAAGCACAAATTACAGTTAAATGAACAGTAGTGTGAATGTTTAAATAAATAATTTTATATAATGGATTAATAATGATAAACCAAACCAAATAATGCTTTAAATCATTTATTTACATTTAAATATTTTCCATAAATTTAATTACCATTTAATTTATTCATTCATTCGCATTAAAAAACAGGTTTTTTTTTTTGTTTGTTTTTTAATAAGAAACTATAGATGCCTTGTACATTTTATGATAGAGGTTCTTCAGCAAGAAGGTGATCACTTTTGAGGGTCCGTGGCATCTAATTGATTAAAAGCCCCTGGTTTATAATAAGCGGACATGGCAACAATGGACCAAATCCTCCTACTCGCTCTTCGCGATAGTGTAAACCCCGCCCTTTCCTGACGTCACCCTGATTCGGATCTCTCCTCGCGCTTGTATCTGCTACACTAGAACAGTTCAGGTTGTAGCAGCAGTGCCCGAAGTCCGCCAAACCACGGGATTGTTGCTATATTCTGGAAAATAACTCCGTTTTATTGGGGGAAAAATTGTTCGGATTTCAGTTCCGTTGAAACATCTTCAGCACCAAACAACAAAAAAAATAATAATCTGATAATCCCCACACTCTCAAACTAAGGGAACAGACCGGGACCGTTGGGACTTACAGGGACATATTTTGCCTACTACTGCGCAAAACAAAGTACCGAAGAATCTATTATACTTTCTGGCATTGTGGAGCAATCGAATTGGATGCGCTGAACGCTCCGCTATCCAGGACTCTGTTATTAAGCTTGTGTTTTGAAGCGGTTGAACAGCCGTACTGGATTCAGCGCTTGGGATGCGGGATCCCTGAACTTATCTGCTGCTTTATCCGCCTCGTCGAGCGGACTTTTCATCTGCAGAATCTCAGAGAATCGTTGAGCATCACGCAGCGGGCTTGGATGTGATCTAGATTACCGGCTGGACTAAACTCTGAATGCAGTTTTATTAACAGCGGACTTTCTTGTCGTGCAGTGAAGGGTGGACAGAAGTGGATTGTGTTGAAGTTGCATGAATCACCGGATCGCTCTTTGCAGATCGCGATATCAGATCGGATATTTGGCGCAAGGCGTGAAGCGCGATGGCAATGTTGGCGACTTTTTGGATAGTCCTGCTGGTCGCGTTGAACGCTCCAGGTAAGTCTACGAGCTCCACCGTAGGATGTTTGCCAGTCCGAAATACGCTTATTGCCGTTTGTCAGTTGTCGATCGGACGTAGCCTATTTATAAGACATGTCAGATCTATGTAGGCTACATTGTAGTGTGCAAAGTTAAACCGAACAGTCAGATGATACAGTGTTGCCATAATTAAGAAGAATGGACTCGAAGCGAACGCATGAAAACACGAGAAAGATACAGGCAGATGGCGATAGTGATGCTGCGCTGGAATATGTGTGCTGCTTGTTAATTGTGAATTATTGGAGAGCTCGGGGAATAAAAAGGGAAACGGGGGAAATTGTTTTTCAACAGATGACAAAAGGATTGTTCATGTTTTATGCTAAAGTGATCGTTTATTTATCAGTCTTTTTTGACTATATCATTTGACGCCAGATGTCAAACGAGTGGCTTGGATGGAAAAGGATCAAGTAGCCCAATGAATCATTCACTTTGCAATTTAATTATGAAACTATGGTACTTATTTTTTTTAGTTACAACGTTTTTTTTAAATTAATTTATAAGTAAATCAATAAACTAGTCATTCTATAAATTCAATCAATCATTAAATCAACCAATCAATCAATACTTTAGTAAGTAGAATTTAAACAGATACAAATAAACAAACCAATACATCACAAGCCAGTTGATGTCATAATTTGTTTTATTTAAAATTATTGTTTGAAACAAATTATTAATGCATAGACCGTTTGGTGCAACAGTGTTTGAAATACAACTTTGACAAATATATCATATTTCATCTAAGGAATACATTAAAACAACAAGCTTAAGTGATTTTAAAAAAAATAATATATGACAATAATTGGGTAAACAAAGACATTTTAACATAATCTTTTTCCCTATGACTCGACATTCCTTGTCTTTTTATAATGACCAATTAGTACTGGCATTTAATATGGTTCATAACGTTCTAAGGTGCAACAGCTAAGATTCAAGTCAGGTATGGATTTGCAATTAGTTAACTTTCTCATGGCTGTCAGATTAAAGCAGTGGCTTTGTCTGTGATTGATAAATGGGTGTGACTCTTTTGTGGAGAACAGAGAAACTGGCAACTACCCTCCCTCGTTCATCCTCACTACCTCAACCTTCCTTCCTGTAAAACAAATACAACACATGGAGTGACATAATAACCCGAATCAGACATGCAGTTCCCATTTAAATGCGTCCTGCTCCAAGAGTATTCAATCCATGCATGATCCCTAGAGTCTCTGACAGTGCTACTATTGGCCCAGCATTTGGTGTCTTTTAATAAACTGCACTTGAGAGTATATTTTCCAATCAATACTGCACTGCTGACCTCTAATGTTGTAAACAAACCGTCTGATGTATTGGCTGGTCTTAGAATGCTTTTCCGGCCTGCCCCCAGTGGCTCTGTAGAAGAAGCTAAGCCAGTCAAAACAGCTGTTCGGGGTCAACTGAGTGAAAGGCTTATGTGATAACCCTTGCACCTTCTTTCATTGGCCGATTCTTCCCTTGAACATCCTCGTGTGCATCCTCAATTAAAACATTTAAAGGCAGGGATATTTTAACATTTTCACGCACTGCAGTGATGCCTTGCTGCAAGTTTTGCCAGCTCAAAAAAGCCCAGCTCTAAACATAAGGCGATGATTTTATCGCTAAGCTTCATTTAATATATGGCACCTTGCACAGTTGCAAATATCTTAGCTTAAACATGTTGCTTTTGGAGTGACTCCAGAAACAGAACAGCCTTGTTTGAACCACACGGTGGCCAAATATTTGTGCGTCTGTAAGGCTGCTTCCAGATTTCGGGTTCCTTTTGCCATGTGATCTAATAAAACCAGACACACAAACTCACATGGTGAGATGATACAAGAACTGGAATTGTGCCCAAGTAAAATTGTGGATGTTGGCGCTAAGTTTTAAGAGTCAGCATTTGGAGCACTTGTTCCCATGGGTAAGAGATTACTTCAGAACAAATTCATTGGCTTGCGTTTCCCACTATTAGCAGCAATGTCTGGTGAATTAACAGAGCAAAGTATTTGCCCTCCTTGACATTAGTGACATGCATAGAAGACCTATTAATTTCTTTGCAAGGTATAATTTAAGACTTCAAAGTCGCAACGAATGAAATCGCACACAAAAAGTGGCAAAAAGATCCGTTCAGACAAGATCCTCAAGCAAACAAACCCAAGCATGCCCTGTTGACAAGACACCCTGCGAATCTAAATGATATACACAACCAGGGCATGCTGAACACATCCCTCTTTGTTCACCTCTGCGCTGTGTTTACTAGACACTTGCCACGCAATTAACAGCTGGAACGGGGGTCTTAGAAGACATCTGGTTATTGTTTCTTCTTCTGGAGCAAAGCAATCACTCAGCGTAAATCAACCCTACGTGCACATGTGCATGTCAGAGCCGGTAGGGCTGTCTTTGTGAACATGTGCAGCTACACGTACGGCTGAATACTTAACGGTGCAGCGAAGCCGAGAAAAATAATCAGGCATAATGAATTATATGGATGTGGCTGCTCCGCTTGCTGTGCATTTGATGCCCAAGGCTCTTCTATTGAAAAGCATGGGCAGAAGTGTCGTAATTTACAATGTTATCTGCTCTGAGATTCACGCCCCCTTTTTTGCCAAGTTGGAACCCGCCAGGCTAATCTATTAATAGGGCAATTTGCAGTCTGTTAGTTGTAATGCGGCCTGAGGAATCCCTTGGGAGTGCTGATCTATTGATAATGCCTGAAATGGCTCAACGCCAGGCCAGATCAATCAATAGATTGACGCTTTATGAACTTGTCAGTCTTTTTTTTAAAAGGGTTGTTAACCCAGAATGTCATCTTAAACCTGTAGGGTTTTCTTTTCTCTTTTTTTGTCGAATTTATTGGCCAGTGGTTACCAGTACTCTCTGGTTATTGATTTTCTTTAAGGTATTTGGTCACACTTTATTTTAAGATTCAATTCTGGTTATCAATAAACCATTAACCATGTCTTTTGCCTAAATATATTTTAAATGGCTGCTTATTAATAGTATTAAAGTAGAAGTTGGGTTTAGGTATTGAATAGGATTAGGAACGTCAAATAAGATCATGCAAAATTAGTTTTTTTTATAAGTATTATTAAAGAAACATGACAATAAGCAGCTAGTTACCATTGAGAATTGGTTCCTCTACTGAAGTGTTACCAAATGTATATATTTTTAATTTCACCTCTACAGAAGTCATCATACAGGTAGTGTTGAGTGAACTTTTTGCTTCCACTTTAAAGTGATGGCTTCCTCAAGGAACACCAAAACATTCCACATGCATTTATGAAGTGTGTATAGTGAATTTCAGCAACACATGTTGGGCTGGGATTCAGCTGTAATTCACCTTGATCGCATAAAAACACAACGGATGGATAAATCTTTTTTAGTGGTTAAAATTCATTCAACAATGCAAAAAGATGGAAGAGCAGAGCAATGGAACCGACTGTGCCGTTTCATAGTGATTCTATGATTTACAAATCTCCCTATAGAGGGAAACAGATGCTATATGCGTAATCTTTCCAAACCTCTGGTGTTTGGCAAACCTTCGCTGATTCGTAAATCGTCATCGCTTCATTCGATACCTTTTTAGCAATACTTTTTTCCATTAACGAAATGGAAAAGTTTTTAAAAGCTTCAGAATTAAGCATTCATCATGGTTTTACCCGTTTAAGGAGTATTTCACTGAGGAGCTCTGATCTATACCTTAATTATTTGAGCCCGCCACAACATCAATTTTACTAAGAGGGCTGTTTCAAGGTGAAATATCTAGGAAAGTGGTTTGTGTGTGTGTGTGTGTGTGTGTGTGTGTGTGTGTGTGT
>CAIGQW010001850.1:112354-136422 GCA_903798125.1 Danio choprae | reverse complement strand
CTCTCTCTCTCTCTCTCTCTCTCTCTCTCTCTCTCTCTCTCTCGACTCTGCACTCTCCCCCTCTTTAATTGCTGCTCAGCACACTGAGGCCATCTGTTCAGCCAGGGCCAGTCGCCATGGAGATGCTGGGAGGCTTTTCGGATTTGTGACGGCACTGACCAACAGGGAAATAGGGGTCAGGGGTGTGGAGTGTACAGCAGTCATCGGGGCACTAGAACTATGCCACGACAGTGCCATGCCTGGGATCTCGGCATGGGATTGGCCGACAGGCGTACACACCCATCTTTTCGTGCTGTTAGCCATTAGCACATTAGCATCCGCATAAACAAACACAGTCATGGTCACTTAACTTTAACTAGCACTTAACATATGAACTGGATTTGGTAAGATAGATTAAAACTAGACTTCAAGTTCAATGGTGGAAATAATAAGTTCTTTCAATATTGGATGTGATAAGGCTAAACATGATTACAGTCATTATTAGCAATGTTCAAATTACAGTCAGTGTAATTTTAGCAATCACATGTATGAATGTGCATCCCTTAAGGTTAAAAATCTTAAGATGTCACATAGTTCCACTATTTTAATTAAATCCATTGCAAAAAATTGCATATTGATAATTCTTGCCTAGGACCTTTGACCACATACTTCAGACACCAGGATTTACTTTTCTTAACCACAATCATTGCAAAAGATGTCATTTCTGTGTAATGGAGTACGTTAAGCAAACCGACCTCTCATTTAAATATATATTTATTAACCTCACCGAGGCAGCTTATACTTTTACCAACCACAGTATGAATAATTTTTCATTCCATGGACAATCTCAGTTGAAAGGCAGTGATTTCTCAACCATATGATGTGTTTATAAAGGGTCACCGATATCGTTTGTTTATTTGTAGTCTTATTTGAGGCTTAATGAGATGGTGTGATCCTTAGTGCGTTAGGATTAAGTCATCTCTTGTATGAAGAGGGCTGTCTGTTTTGTATTGCCTTTTTCTTTAATTGCCTCTCAATGACACGCATCACTGGAGGGAGGTGTTAAATACAACACTCTCAGTTAATACTCTCCCGCAGTTTAGTTTTCCCCTGCAAGTCAGAGTTGTCACACCTGCAGTGTGACGTGCCGGAGCAGCAGGAAAGTATTACCCTCATGCGCCCCGCTGCCGTGAAATATTCAACCATTCTGAACATTCTCCAGCGACTCTCCCAATTGAAAGCTTTTCTCGCTTTCAGCTGCGTTTGATATATGCCATTTGCAGACTCAACAGTCGTGTTTGCTCGGTTGTGCGCATAGCTCATGTTCATGTAAATCCTCGGCAATTAATGATGGCTGTTTCTCGAAGCATGCAGATTCTTGGATGCATGAAATACTGAGCTTCAGACGGTGGATTTGAGTTGTGAATGAATCAGTGTGCGTGTTATATCGCCATGCCATTTAGTTACTCGTTTCTCCTTGCTTTCTCCATTCTTGGAGTTGAAATAGCTTTACAGTGGATCTTAGTTTGGACTGTTCACTCTGAATGTGGATTTAGAAATACTGGTCAAGATTCCAGAGTATTTTTGTGGATGGTTTGGTAGTATTTTCACAATGACTGTGTGTATACTATTGCCTTATATAACCTTCCTAATTCGTCTCTCCTACTACCTAGAGGGCCTGTCAAAGCCCCCTGTCTTTAATGTCAGTCACCGTATATCAGCCAACGATTGTTTGGCACCATATAACCCTTCGCTCTCGTTCTCTAAGAGAACAGGTAAGAACAGAGCCTGTCAGAGGAAACAAGACAGTTTTGTCAGTTTCCCACAAGGAAAGCTTCCCACAATTGATCCTGGTGATGGGAAGCATCTCCATGGCACTTTTTTTCCTTAATTTGAATGTTCAGAAGACCTCTGATAACACAATCAGAAGCAATGCAAACACCAACCGATTTGCTAAATTCGATTAGTTGCAAAGATTCAAGCATTTAAGGATGGAATTAACACTGATTGGGTGATCAGGACCCTAAAGCCTAGGACAAATCAAGCCAGTGGTTGACATATGTTTTAAATGTCTGTCAGCTTTAGTTTTTTTCAGTGTGTTCTGCACTATTGGCAATAGTCAGTTGTTTTTCTGCTGATTATGCATGTCGAATCGGGGATGGAGCTCATCAGCAAGAAAGAGAACGCCTTACACACTAGTCTATTGGATGTTGCCTGCCGTGTGTCTTCTAGAAGGTTTATTTATTTATTTGTTTATTATTTTAATTTAATTTAATCTCAATGTCTTAATTTAATCTTAATCAATGTTAAGGTTGGCTTACCTCAGAACTAGTTTTTTTGCCATTGGTTTGTTTGGTCCCATCTAAACATGGAGAGAATGGGCCTTGTATCACCCAGGAAGGGATTATAGACAAAAAAAACATGTTGATGTTGAAATATTTTATTAAATTTATATCAAAGACGTGGTATAGGTGAATTAGGTAAGCTAAATTGGCCATAGTGTATGTGTGTGAATGAGAGTGTATGGGTGTTTCCCAGTGTTGGGTTGCGGCTGGAGGGGCATCCGCTATATAAAGCATATGCCGGAATAGTTGGTGGTTCATTCTGCTGTGGCGACCCCTGGTAAATAAGGGACTAAGTCGAAGGAAAATGAATGAATGAATTGTTTATATAACATACATTAGAATGCATATAGTAATTGATCTTATTATTTTAAGAGAGTCCGTTAAGTCTCAGAACCAGTTGCACACATTACGTTTTTATTCCACACATACAACATGCCGAATCCAGATGTTTCTGCCTAGCGGTAGCAGTGCGGGGGAGGCCCTGGTGGGCTGTACGTGCAGGGAACAGGATTAAAGTTCTCTCTCAGGGATTAATCAAGCCAGTGTCTGGACACACTGAGCACAGCCTTCCCAAGCAGGTGTCACCACAGTTACCGTGGGCCATAATTAACGCTGTACCTCTCCACCTCGCCCTTTTTGTCTTTGTCACTTAATGTGTGTGTGTGTGTGTGTGTGTGTGTGTGTGTGTGTGTGTGTGTGTGTGTGTGTGTGTGTGTGTGTGAACATTTTTGTTTGGACTTTTAAAACTTACCAGAACGAAGCTTCTTGCTGTACACCATATTGCTGAGCCGACTGTGTGTAATGATTTCCGAGATGAAGCAGAGATTGAGAGAATTGCAACCGCCGGCCCATTGCCCAGGTTCTTGATTGCGTGTTGATTTGAGGCCATGTTGAAACATTGCTGTAATTTATGTGATACTCTAGAGTTTTTGCTGACTACGCGGTTATGCGATCGTGATTTGATGTGTGTGACTAGATGAGTAAGTGTGGGTGAACACCGGCAGTGAGTTGTTTAATGCGTTCTCCTTAACCGCATGAGAGGAGGAACATTTTATTGCTCAATGTTTACTCAAGATCAAGATACTTTATGCAGTTGTCAGTCAGTCAACTGTTCATTTTAGAATCAGTTTTAGAATTTATAAGGCTGAAATTCCTTAGAAAAGGTCATTCAGGTGATTTGATTTATGTAATAAAATTATGATAATGATTTAGTTCATATTGAGTTCACATTGAAGACTTTTAATGAATGTATATTTTTAATATCAAATATCTTTAAAGGATAGTTCACCCAAATATTTTAATTTATTCATTATTTACTTACACTCGAGTGGTTTCAAACCTTTGAGTTTTGTTGTTCTGTTAAACACAAAATAAGATATTTTGACAAATGTTATAAACGTTATCATTGTCTTCAATAGTAGAAAAAAAGGTTTCAGAATTTTCAAAAGAACTTATTTTGTGTTTAACAGAGGAATGTCAATGATGAGCAAAAGATGACATCATTTTCCGTTTTGGGTGAACTACCCCTTTAATGACTTTAATGGCTATTTAAATTAAATAGACATTTTCCACTTATCGAAACACAATAGAACAATCAGTACAATTTTAGACAGCGTTATATTTGAAAAGGTGCCCAAAATGAATGAATCCATAATCCAAAAATAAATCTCATAAGGACTTTCATTTAATTTATTGATAATTAAATTGTCTAATTATGTGTTATTTCATTTGTGCTTGTGATTTTGTTCGTTAACTCATTTTTGATTGTGATAATTATCATTTTTTTTGCTCTAATGAGAAAGTTTAAGGCAAGAAGGTCGCTGGTTCGAGTCCCGGCTGGCTCAGTTGGCATTTCTGTGTGGAGTTTGCATGTTCTCCCCTTGTATGCGTGGGTTTCCTCCGGGTGCTCCAGTTTCTCCCCACAGTCCAAAGACATGTGGTATAGGTAAATTGAATAAACTAAAATGGCCGTAGTGTATGTGTGTGAATGAGTGTGTATGGATGTTTCCCAGTACTGGGTTGCAGCTGGAAGGGCATCCGCTGTGTAAAACATGTGCTGGATAAGTTGGAGGTTCATTCCGCTGTGGCGACCCCTGATGAATAAAGGGTCTAAGCCGAAGGAAAATGAATGAATGAATAAATGAATGAAGAGAGGGACACAGCTATAGGGTTCTATGAAATCCATCGAGTATGTGTGTAGTAGATGAAACCATTTATTCATTCACACATGTACTCGAAATTTTGTATTTAAGTCTAACAAACTCCAAAAATATATCAATACTCTCAAAATAGTCAAATATCAGACATACAATCATCCTGGCTGTTGATCTGCCACTTTCATCCAAAAAAATAATAATATTAATAATTTAAAATATACAAGCAGCCTGTAGAAATCACTCCGAAAAAGTAAGTGTACCTGTCCACTGTGAGATCTTTTAGATTGTGTTATGTATGAGATCCAGTTCTCTCTCTCTCTCACTCTTCCTCTGGCCTGTGTGGTCCTATGGGAACAGAATGGAGATGCATTAAGCCACTCACTGTATTTACTTGTGCTGGATTGATGCTGATGGGCGGGGGCAGGCCCGGGGCGACGGAATGGGAGATTGATCAGCACTGAATGTGTGTCAGGGGAGTCTTGACATCCACAACTGCTTTTTGCGCATCCAGGCCGGAAAATCCATCATTCAAGAAGCCCCATGCCAGTCCTGACAGCCCACACTTACCACACAGATTAATCAGATATCAGCGGCTGAGCCAGGATACATGGTCAGCGCTTTATGATAGAGTGTTTTCTCCACAAAAACACTGTGTTTGTCAGATTTTCTGATAAATGACAGAACATCGCTGGTAGTGTGACGCGAACGTGTGCGTTTGTGTCTGGTTGATAAGTACAGGAGAATAGTGCAGCATTATTCGCTGCTATAAGTGGGTTTTGCATATATGCAAAGGTGCAACATTCTGTAGAGGAAGCGCTAGAGGTGTAAAACGCATGAGGAACGGTGAAGCTGCAAATACACCACACATCACAGGATATTAAACAGTCCCTTGGGGCTTTTTTCACCTAAATGAAGAGCCTTATTGGGTTTGCTTTCACTACAATGTCTTTAAGTCTTGCATCTTTGTGAGTGTCGGGTTACAGCATCTGTATTCATCAGGAGAGCTTCAGATATACTTAAGCATGTCATTTTTGATGTTAGAACCTGCTGTTCATAAAAAGTCAGTTGAACTATAGACAAAGTTTGAATAGTTATAATCAAGTCTTTTTTTTTTTAAAGAAATATGTATTCACCATGGGTGGAATAAGTTATCAGTGGCTTTTTGTTCCAAATAAATTATAGTAAGGCTGATTCTCATTCATTCATTTTCCTTGGGCTAAGTCCCTAATTTATAAGAGGTCGCCACAGCGGAATGAACCGCCAACCACTCTGGCATATGTTTTAAGCAGCCGGAAGCCTTTCCAGATGCAACCCAGTACTGAGAAAGGCTGATTCTACAATTATATAATTTACTATAATCAAAATTCGAGTGATATGTTTGTTAAAGGGATAGTTCACCCAAAAACGAACATTTCAAAATAAGATATTTAGAAAAATGCTGGTTGCTGGGAACCATTGATTAATTTATTTATTGTTTTCCCTACTGTAGAAGTCTGTGACCCATCAACCAGCATTCTTCAGAATCTCTTATTTTGTGGTCAACAGAAGAAAGAAACTCATGAAGGTTTAAAACCACATTAGGTAGAGTAAATGATTGGGTGGACTATCCCTTTAAATTGATTAGATAGTATATAATTAGCATATTTGATTTTTAGATATTTTTGCAGTTTTAATAATTACATTTGTGGCAGCATGGTGGCTCAGTGGTTAGCACTGTCCCCTTGCATGTTCTCCCCGTGTTCTCGTGGGTTTCCCGTAGGTATGGGTGTGTTTCCAGTGTTAGGTTGTGGCTGGAAGGGCATCCGCTGTGTAAAAACATATGCCGGAATAGTTGGTGGTTCATTCCTCTGTGATGACCCCTGATAAATAAGGGACTACGCCAAAGGAAAATGAATGAATGAATAATTGCATTTTTATCTAAAAGTAACTGTTGTGATACATACCATAGCCATGGTCTTATGTATGATAATGTCATGACTGAAGATTTACCACCCACACATGTTCTTATAAATTTATAAAGTAGCACCGCATAAAGAATTGAAAGGAAGGAGAGAGCGAGAATAACCACAATTCAGTATATTTCAGCTGCACTGTTTATCTACCATTACAAAGAGGGTTTTGCCATCCTTTCCCAGAGTAGGAGTCGGCTTTTTCCAACAGATAGCAATTCCCATTCGCAGTGAAAAGCCTGCCCAGCTGCGAGGAAAACAGATAAACTGTCATTAAATGCTACTTTATATTTGAATTAAAGGCATTTTGAGCTCTGTTTGGGGTATGATAGCGCCTCAAACGCTTTTGTTACCTCTTATTTTCTTTATGTGTTTGCAAATTGGAGATAATGACTACAGAAGGGCCTATTCACGTGGTGGATTTGAGAATCGTAACTGCATAAACAAGGAAAAAAAATCAGGATCAAAGCCATTTTGGTCTAAGTCCATAATTACGCCATAACACCCTCTCTGACGCTCTGGACTTGTATCTTCTCATTTAGATCTTCTCATTGAGACATAATCTTAGCATTCAAGGACTTCGGGCTCGCTTTGCCAATCGTCCAGTCATTCCACTTGTCTGCTGTGCTTTCAGAGCTTGCTGCCATCTCTGTTTATTTAGTGGATGTATTTATTAGCCGTGTCTGCGATTGCCATTTTGTCTTCCACAGCTGACATGGAAACAGCGGATTTACGGTTAATATTTATAGGGAAATGGTGCAGCGAGAGTCCCCTGGCCGTTTATCAGTGCCACGGTGTCTTGCAGAGCCTGATTACATGACTCAAGGTTCCTGGGAAAGAGGGCCGCTGATTAAACGGCGAGCGGGTGAAAGGTTGCGTAGGACACAGGGAAACACTTCCTCTGAAGGTAAAGATGAAAGATCGCTTTTGCCGCTCTTTCTTTTTACTTCACAGCCATTTATTAATGAAACGCGGTGTGGTTTTGCAGCTACAAATCTATGATGTTTCATGTCCTGATCACCATCTACCTTTTCAAAATAATCCTATGATGTTTCACATAAACCAGTCCTCTGTGATGCCAACCGATCAGGTTCTCGGTTCGTTTCGGCTCAGATCTCTGGAGTACGACAAAACATGATGTATATTTAGCAACTCGGGCTGCACTCTGTCCTCAGTTGCAGCTCAGCACGTCGGAATACTGAATGCCGTAGAGCGAACTCAGATGGTGCTGTGTGCCTGGCCCCGAAGCGCCGCAGAAGGGATGCTCTGCGTGCTGAAGGGGGTCACGTGTTGACCCCATTGTGCGCACGAGTAAGTGCTCAACAGAAGCACACTCGCTGCACATCACCCAACCCCTCGCTGCCTCAGATCCAGGCCACTCCCCCCAGCTGCCATGCTCAGACTCAACTCAGCACATACAGCTAATTGATTGATTTGCTTGAATATCCTATACGGAGATGTCCCTGTCTCTGCTCTCTGAGGAGAAGATGGGGGAAAAAATGGAGAGCGAGATTGAGACTGCATTAAAAAAGGAAGGGTTTAATATTTTCATCCCTGGGAAGGAACTGTCACAATTCATTACTATACTTCATTGCGCACACCCCCACATTTTTCTTTCACACTATGCGGTGCTGAGGGTTGCTGGCAAGAAGCAGTAAGAGAGGACAAGTAGAGCACACGGGCAGTGGTAATGACAAAAGCACATTGCTTCTAAGTCAACACAAAGGTTAATGGGTTTAGCACCCCACTGCAAACTGCGACCCAAGTGTTTAGATAAGCCAGCAATGACCCTTTTGTTTGAGTATGATCCCCTACATTTGGTCGAAGGCAGTTGCTCAATGTTTTGACCATACGGTGGCTACCTTTTCTAGACTTCACCTCTTCTTCAGTGGGATTTCCAGTTGGCTCGGTTCACAACCCCTGAGTATCACAATGACTGAACCGGACCCTGTCACTCGACTTGATCAGGACTTAAAATAAAAGCCAGCTACGGGGCCAAAACAGTGTGAGCACATCCCTAGCACTTAAGGATCCTTTTTCAGTGCTGTCAGGTGTGGGGAAGACCACTTGGCGTGTAGGGGACATTTGACACCTTTTCTTATTTTTTTCTGGCAGTGAGATAAACACAGGAGCTTTCACAACTTGACTTATTTTTGGTCAGAATTGTTTTTGAATTGGCGGCACAGTGGGTCAGTGGTTAGCACTGTCACCTCACAGCAAGAAGGTCCCTGGTTCGAGACCTGGCTGGGCAAGTTCTGTGTGGAGTTTGTATGTTCTCTCCCCATGTTGGCGTGGGTTTCCTACAGGTGCTCCGGTTTCCCCCACAGTCCAAAGACTTTGGGTACACAAAATTGGCATTAGTGTATGAGTGTGTGTGTGTGTGTGTGTATGAATGCGAGAGTGTATGGGTGTTTCCCAGTACTGGGTTACAGCTGGAAGGGCATCTGGTGCATAAAAACAGCAGAATAGTGCCGGAATAGTGCCGGAATAGTTGATGGTTCATTCCGCTGTGGCGACCCCTGATAAATAAGGGACTAAGCTGAAGGAAACTGAACGAATGAATGACTGTGTTGCACAACACAGTATGGAAGTCATTTTACCTTAACAATACTCGAATAACACAGAATACGGTTTTTGTGTGATTCTTCTACTCTGAATTGAGTTTTCCATCTATTTGTGAAGCCGCGAGTCAGTGGGAATGGATTAAAATGATGCAGCATCTCTAGAGATAGGGTTTTCATCTCAACACAGCTGCTTTGTGCATCAGAAAAAGCAATGGTCTGTATTTGGTGGAGGGGTGTCAAAATTAATTGCTTCTACGGTGCATCACAATGCAGACAAGGAGGATTCGGTATCGGTTTAGTAACATACCATAACCAGTTATGATGTACTGATAGTTTTCTGGCATCATTTGTCATGGTAACATACTGTGGTGAGGCAGGGGAGACATGTATGCGAGTAACATACTATGGTAAGGGAGGCGAGACATGTATGCGAGTAGCTTACTATGGCAAGGGAAGCGAGATGCTTTTGCGAGTGTTTTTGAAATGTTTTAACAATTTTAAGAGACTAAATCTGGGCACATTTTGCTGCTTGTGAATTTCGTAGGACAGTCTTTTACTGATATTGAATGTGCAGTAGAACCCAAGGTCCCCCCTTCCCGACCCTGCACAGTTTAAAAAACTCTCTGCCACTCACTGAGCAGCGGAGCACTGTGTGGAACATATTGCTATTCCTTATTTTATGTTTGACACATTCAAGAAGCATGTTTTGTTTGAACAGGTTAAAAGGTTCAGTTCATGCACTTAACTGCTTGTAGGACAAAATTGAATAAGTGTGAATTATAATGAAGTAAAATTGAATATTAAGGATGCAGTGCATCATGATGCATCGTGATATCGAATTGAACCAAATCAATGACATGATAATCATAATTGAAATAAACCGTGAGACCAGTAGGTTCACACTCCTAATTTGGTGGCATACAGTTAGTCACAATTATTAGCCCTCCTGTGAATTTTTATTTCTTTTTTAAATATTTTCCAAACAATGATTACCAGAGCAAGGTATTTTTGACAGTATTTCCTATAATATTTTTTTCTTCTGGAGAAAGTCTTATTGGTTTTATTTCGCTAAAATAAAAGCATTTTTTTATTTTTTTATCAATATTATAGCCCCCTTAAGCAATATTTTTTTCTAATTGTCTACAGAACAAACCACTGTTATACAATGATTGCCCAATAGCCCTAACTTGTCTAATTAGTCTTTAAATTGAGACTAAAGACTAATCTAAGTTAAGTCTTTAAATTGCACTTTATGCTGAATACTAGTATCTTGAAAAATATCTAGTAAAATATTATATTATTATATTATATTATATTTTATGTACTGTCATTGTGGCAAAGATAAAAGAAATCAGTTATTAGTTAAATAGTTATTAAAATTATTATGTTTAGAAGTGTGGTAAACAAAAATATACAAGGGGGATAATAATTCAGGAGGGCTAATAATTCTGACTTTGTATGTGATAAGATATTCCATGATGTACTTCGCCCAAGTCAAAGTTGCACTTGTGATCGGTTGGAATTCTCACAACCATAAATAAACACAACAGCTAATCAATCAGTCTTTTGTGTGACAATGCTTCATTTTATATAGAAATATACATACATATAAAATGGAATGTGTTTGGCACTGTGCTGCCATTACAGCGGTACCCTGCAAATGATTCTCATCGTGTCTCTAATCCGACAGCTCAGCCGAGCGTAGCAGTCATAGTTCATTACTTTTCCATCTATTGCTGTAATCTTCCACCTCATGTGGGTGAACCCTGCTGTCTATAATGCATGCGGAGGGCCATTGCGATGCATGTAGGGACCTTTTTGAGAAGAATGTTGTTTTTGAAGATGACAGTGACAATAATGATGATGATGATGATGATGGCGATGCTGTGCTGCATGTGCTTCAGGCTTGGCATGGTGCCATTCATTCCAAATCCTTTAGGGCTGGCATGGCTCTGTCCGATGCCCCTTACACATGCCCCATGGGTGCTAAAGCTCAATGTGAAGTTTTACTAAAATTGAATTATTTTGCATGCATTATCGTCAGCACTGAATTTATAGAATTATTTGTAAAAATTATATATAAAAATTTTTTGTACTGGGGCGACACGGTGGCTCAGTGGTTAGCACTGGTTCGAATGCCGGGTGGGTCAATTGGCTTTTCTGTGTGGAGTTTGCATGTTCTCCCCGTGTTCGCGTGGGTTTCCCTCCAGGTGCTCTGGTTTCCCCCACAGTCCAAAGACAGGTGAATTGAATAAACATAAGTGTATGTGTGTGAATGAGTGTGTATGGATGTTTCCCAGTACTGGGTTGCAGCTGGAGGGGCATCCGCTGCATAAAACATGTGCTGGATAAGTTGGCGGTTCATTCCGTTGTGGCGACCCCTGATGAATAATGGGACTAAGCCGAAGGAAAATGAATGAATGAAATATTTGTACTGGACAAAGATGAATCGTAATTCATTGCATCCAAAATAAAAGTTTGTTTTTACATAATATAAGTATGTGCATTATATATATGTGTGTGTGTGTGTGTGTGTGTGTGTGTGTGTGTGTGTGTTATATTTAAATATGAATAAATATTTTCTCAAATATTTGCATTCAAATGTGTATTTATATATACAGAATAAATATACAAAAAAACAAAACACTACGTATAGTCAACGTAAATACGAACTTTTATTTTGAATATAGCCCAGCAACATCTATAGCTTACAGTGAATTACTTAACATTAATTAAATAATAATAATCATAATAATAAGTGTAGTGCTAATTAATCCTTGCGAACCTGGTGAAACTTGTGAGTAGGCATTCAATAAGTGTCTGGACTAAAATACTTAGCAAGCTACCATTTAGTGATATGTCTTTCAGCGAGCTTGTTTAAGATTAGCAGACAGGAAACGTGTGTAAAGAGCTCTGTTTAACGTCAGGTCTGATAAGTGTTCATGTGCCGGTCGCTTGTGTAATTCACTGAATACACACTCACGTCATTTACACATGCCATTACATGATTTAATTCCCGTAATCAAGATTATTTGGTGTATTTGCGTATGACTAATTGCATAACTACACTGCGTGGCTTACATGTAAAGCTGCGATTACACAGTACGTTACGGTTTCTTAATAAGCCTCAAGCCTCTGGGAGTAAAGGCTACGTAGTGCGATACCCCCGAAATTTCTTAGCCCTGCGTGGTTTCTATTCTGCGTACATGGATGGTACATATATAGAATCCAATCAATCACCGTGTTTTTATTTTACGCGAGCTAGCACAGCCTCACATGAGTGGCGCAATCTATCATACGGGATGTCTTTGCATGGCATCTCATCTGTGTTTGGAAGCTGCGTGTGCCGTGGCACGTTCATGAGAGATATTCTGCCCGATAGGGAGCCGCAGATGTTAAGTGAGTGTGACGCAGCATGGCTGGAAGACTCACAGGGCCTGACAACTACTGAACACAAGCGCCCTCCGCTATGGATGTTGGGAAGAGAGGAAGTGGGGGTGGACATTTTGAGTTTTAGCACACGCTGACTCATGTCGTTGGATATGAGAGTAAGCCGCAGTTAAGGTTAGGACACGAAAAGGGGGAGTAACACAACAAAAGATCTCCTGTGTTCATCAAGCATTCAGACAGGCTCGCTAGTTACTGTTAACACCACTGCGGTAATGTCAGGATTTGAAATGTTTGCTTGCTCTTTAAATGAGCGTTGCAGCAGATACCATCCCAAACGGCTAATGTCTCGGAAAAGGTCGCACGGTTCATTTCTTTTTGCTTTTGTTTCTTCTGGCTTCGCTTTTGGTTTGGTATTATGAAAGTGCGAGCCAAAATGGCTGCTCTTCTGTTTGTCTTTTTTACTAGCTTTCGGAAAGCTTTTATTAGAAGGAAAACGGGTAAATAAGACCATGTTTCTTATGCTGTGTTAGCCCTTTTTTCTTTCTTTCTATTATTATGCCTGGAAAAATGTTCATCTTAGAGCGGATGAAACAATGGAATTAACATATGAGTCTGATTTACTTTGAATTAGAATTTTATTGTATGTTTTGGCTTTTTATTCCTTTTCTTTTTTTCAGGTTGCAGTTTTCGTTTTCCAGAACAAAACAATTTAATGCTCCAATAAAACCGTCACTTTTAGCTCAGGGACTTGTGGTCTTCCACATGCTTGCCTTCTGCTTCACAGGTGCTGCTTATGCTTTGTTATGCCTTTTAATGTCCTCTTGGATGTGTTTGCAAGTCGTCTTGCTAAAGTTGAATATTTGATTAATTTGTAATTATTTAATTTGATTAACCACTTGGTGTTGTTGATCAAAGGCAAGTGGCATTGGCGTTTTCATTCTGGAGAACATTTAGACTAAAAACTGGATGTGCCACTGAGTATGAATTATTAAACTGTAAAGTTTAAATATATATGTCTACCAGAGCATAACTGAATGCATTAATAATTACGCTAGTGTATAAATTCCCTTAAAGCCAACAGATAAGACAAATAACTTTACATTTGATTTGACTATTTGACTGCCTTGTAAACGTAGCCTACATCAAAATGTTGGACAGTTGCTGTGTTTAGCAAAAAAAAAATGAGTATATAGCTTCACATAATTTCCACAATAATGCAAAACAAATATTTATAATGGAGTTATGAAGGCTTGAAAGCTTAAATGTGATATTCAGTCACATTTACAGTGTGTGATTACAAAACAACAAGATTACTTACCTAGTGCCCACCTCATAATCCAACTTTAAACTCTGAAATGTTATTTTAAACGTAGACATTATGTATATTTTAAACTTAAATTCAATGCAGTGCTTATGCAGTCTTCAGACATCTTGCTCTGACTTCATTGGTGGGGTTTAAGCCCTAATTTGGGTTGTCAGTTTGTAATTAGCATCCTTATTGACATAAATGCTAGCCGATTAGCTACTTAGAATTTCTTCAGTACGTTCTTGTCATTCATTCATTCATTTTCATTTCGGCTTAGTCCCTTTATTAATCTGTGGAAGCCACAGCGGAATGAACAGCTAACTTATACAGCATATGTTTTACGCAGCGGATGCCCTTCCAGCTGCAACCCATCACTGGGAAACATCCATACACACTCATTCACACACATATACTACGGACAATTTAGCCTACCCAATTCACCTATAGCGCATGTCTTTGGACTTGGGAGGGAAACCGGGGCACCCGGAGGAAACCCACGCCAACACGGGGAGAACATGCAAACTCCACACAGAAATGCCAACTGACCCAGCCAAGGCTCGAACCAGCGACCTTCTTGCTGTGAGGCGATCGTGCTACCCACTGCGCCACCGTGAGGCCCTACGTTCTTGTCATATAAATGTATATTTATTATGGACTTATGAAGGCTTATATGTGATATTCAGACACATTTACAGTGTGGGATTACAAAACAACAAGATTCCAAACTGTTATTTTAAAATTGTGCTTTATGAATTACACATTAAATTTCATCTGGTTTAATTATTTTAAAGTACTCATGCAGTGAAAATTCTGATTAAACTACTGTAACCAGAGTTATTTTGGGTGTATTCATCTTTAAAACAAATACACATGAACATACACGTGTTTTGTGCTTTTATGAACACGTCGTTTCTATGCTAACCATTTCGCATGGGAATTGTTGACAGACTCTGAAATGTTATTGTAAACTTATAAATACTGTATATTTTAAACTCAATTCAGTCTTCAGGCTTCTTGTTCTGACTTCTTTTGTGGGGATCAAGCCCTAATTAGAGGTGTCGGTTTGTAATTAGCATCCTTATTGACATAAATGCTAGCTGATTAGCTACTCAGAACTTCTTCAGTATGTTCTTGTCAGTCCGTCTAATTTTGCCAAATTGTCTTTTAATCTGTCCCAACATGGGAATAGACTGCTCAATCCTAGTGCTGTTATCAGAAACACTGTGTAATAATAAGGGTTTATCTTTTATTTTAAGGTTTCTAAGTTTAGCATTATGTCACTAAGGTGCAAATGCTAATGTGTTTGGGGAATAAGGGCTTTACAGCTGGGGTTTAAACACCACTCGGGGACATTGTCAACTCATTTACATGAGAAAACCTTTTTAACATTAATTCCACAGCACACGGCTCCATTCAGCGCGGAGGCTAATGACTTTTGCTGCTCTCTGTGACCGTTTGGTTTGCGTTAGCATTTTAAAGGAGTGGCGCTGAGCGCTTGAACAAAGACAAGCTAACGCACAATATACGAGCGCCATGGGAAAAAGAAGGCCGGCGTGACGTGTGGTTGAGAGAGTCACTAGGGAGCCTTGACTTTTTGTGTGATCCAAGACGCCAAGGACATCAACTAAAGGAGTATGTCTCTCAGTTCATTTCTTCATTCACCTCAAAGTATACTTCCTTTTTTTATTTTGTATGCAAAGCAACACACAACCTTTCAAAGTATATACTCTATTTGATGGTATGCATGCTCAACATATGCACACTAGAAAGGTTCAACCTCGACCACTGTCAGGGAAGGTTAAGAGTGGCAAAAAGGGCTTTGTACTCAGGTAAAATAGAGCTGATAATTATTTATGCCTTTGTATTAAGATGAGATTTGACAAATTGGATCATGGATAGACACATTCACATTTATACCATTTCAATTCATTTTGTTTGTCCACTTTCAACCACTTTTTTCAATTTAATATTTTTAAAAAGCAGTGTAAAATACTATATATACAGTGTTACTAAAAGTGTGTGAAACTTTGAATAATGTTGACAAAATATAGATGTATATATGTATGTATATGTAGTTTTTAAATAGGTAAAATATGAGTGTATGAGTGTCACATTTATTATCATATCACATTATACAAGCACATTATTGATTGAATACATGAAGTAAAACATACACAAACCTGTATTTCACCAAATCAATTGACAGATTCAGATGCGCTGCTTAAGAGTTACACGTAGGTGTAAAAACTGAGGTATACTTGCACCAGGTATAGAGTTTTAAATCCTAAGAAAGAAAGAAAAAAGGACAGGAAAGAGGAATATGAATTGATGTGAAGACTCTCCTTCAAACCTTTCTCGCATTCTTGTGTTTTTTTTTATTTATGTGCTTTCACAGATCAAGGTATTGTGCTCTCAGATTGCCGTGGGCACTCCAAGAACATGTATAATGATTGAGCCAGACCTATCCGTACAATTCCCATGCGAAACAGCAGACCATTTATATTTTCAAACAATGCAATGCTCTTTTCAGTAAAGTGCATTAGCTCTGGCAAGTGGATGTTTGCAAACCATATCCAAGAATTCATAAAAGAGGTAAAGCAATTCAGCCCCTATTTTTCAAACCCTCAACAAGAGAACCAACTTCAAAGGTCTCTCTTTCTGGCTCCATAAAGTGAAGTTGACAGTTCTGCGTCATGTCTCATCCACGTATAGCCTCTTTGTTTTATGCACTGCGCCGGTATAAAAGGCCATCGTTTTTGCTTGGAGGCTGGCCTTTCTTCATGGAGTGGGATTGTTACGAGTCTCTGGTGGTCAAGGTCTGAGCAGGAACAGCAATGTTGGGCTACTACCACAGAGAGGAGATTTCTCCATCACTGCAGAAAGCACTCACACACCTGCATGGCTGTGTGTGTGTGTGTGCACGCTTGTTTTATACTTCCTGGCAGTTTTCCATCACCTCAGCACAGAGTATATCTCAGCCTGACAAAGTTAGGCTCCCTCTTGAGTTCACCTGGGATGACTGGGACACAGAAACACACCTCCCAGTGCACACGCTGATACATTCTGTGCTGAATTATGTCCTGCATGCAGCGACTCGCTGATCGAGCACACACTCCACATCTTCTGTGCTCCCTGCTTTCAAAAGGATATGCATCATCGCAATGCATTACAATTACAATGATTTATTTATTTATTGATTTGTTTTTTGCAAACCTGTTAAGGATTTCTAGACCTGTGCTATGCATTACAAGTTAATATTTTACTTTATTAAAAAACAATATTAGGTGTAAATATGATCCATGGAACTTACTGTATTGTTGTGTTGTTCTGACACATGCTACAATTATTGCTTCTTTACAATTGTCCATGGTAATTATTCATTCATTTTCTTTTTCGGCTTAGTCCCTTTATTAATCTGGGGTCGCCACAGCGGAATGAACCGCCAACTTATCCAGCATATGTTTTACTCAGCGGATGCCCTTCCAGCTGCAACCCATCTCTGGGAAACATCCACACACACTCATTCACACACATACACTACGGACAATTTAGCTTACCCAATTCACCTGTACCGCATGTCTTTGGACTTGTGGGGGAAACTGGAGCACCCGGAGGAAGCCCACGCCAACACGGGGAGAACATGCAAACTCCACACAGAAATGCCAACTGACCCAGCCGAGGCTCGAACCAGCGACCTTCTTGCTGTGAGGCGATCGTGCTACTCACTGCGCCATCGTGCAGCCCTCCATGGTAATTATTATTACATAATCATTATTATTACCATATGCATTTGCTGTAAGTAAATACCATTGTATTTGAACATGTATATTTAGTACTATATCTACCAATACCAATCTACCCTTATGAAAAGGTGTGGGAACCCCGAAAGGTAGAATAGTAGGAGTCTAAAATAGAGTGAGGCCAAGGCAAGACATGGATAATACCTTTCCATGTCTTCATTTCCCACTCCATATTTCCACCTACCGCATGTGAAGCCAGTGGCCGGTTGAGAAGCTCGGTAATATATGTGCACTTTAATAGGGTGCTAGAAGAAGTGTGTGTACAGAGGTGGCATTATGGAGGACAGATAGCATCGAGGAAAGACTCTCTCTTGCATAAGCGCTTCCTATCTGATCTCATCTATTAGGTCTCTTGCTCTCTTTCCTTCCACGAGTTGCCCTGGGATCAGTAAGAGCGTTTAAGATTACATGTTTGCTAGCAGAGGCCAAGCGAAGAGGTGAAAATAATTGGCTCTGTAGCCTAACCTCCATCTCATCTCATCCTCCACCTGCTGCTGGCTGTCCTCTTGTGAATGACAACAAACAGGCGCTACGCTTTCCCATCCGACGATTCCGCCCTTCCATCCGTCTCTCCTCCTTGGTGTCTGATTCCCAATCGAGAGCTGCATCCAGCCTCCCTCGGGCAGGCAATCAGCACTGCTGGATGTGCCTTGCTGATTGGGTGCGAGGCTTGTGGGGAAATCCAGCTAAGGGCAGTTAGTTGAAGAATGCCACATGAGCTGTGTTTCTACAGTTGTGCCGGTCTGAGCCAGGACTTACATCGGGATCGGCCTTGCCAATAGCCTTAACTCAAAATCATGCTGCTTTTCTACTGTCGAGAGAGTAGGCTTGCAATGCTGGTCTAAACCCCGCCCTTAAACATGCCCCTTTGAAGAAAGGTCATTCATCGTTGCGTAAATGATAGACGCAAATGTTTGGTCTGTTAGATTCTGCTGTATTTGCCTGAACCATTCATGGGTGGCTCACCAGTGTATTAGAGTACTCTCTAACTGACTCTAATCAAGTCATTAGAGTACTCTAACACATAAAATAAGTATGTTGACCAAAGTTCTTATGGGGAAAAGACTTTTTTGAAGACAGTGAATAGTACAGTGCCTCAGCATCGATGTTAACCTGTCAGTCTTCAAGCAACTTAACCCAAAGTACACTACTTTATAGCAAAGGATAGGACCCCCCCTGGTGATTACCCAACTAGTTTGGTTGGGTCACAACTCTTGAGTAGCTGTAGGCTATTTGGTTCACACCTTTTCAGATGCAGATACTTGTTTGCATATGAAACAAGCCATACAATTTATCAGGTCTATAGACTTAGACTCCAGCATTAGCATATGACTAATAATTTATTATAAAAACTGTCATTTATTATTTGTAACAGTAGATTTTTACACAAAGACATTTTATCTGTTGTTTTATTTGCAATAAATGAGTTAACCCTAGTTAAACGAGTTTACATAGCATGATTGTGTAAATAAAATGACAAAAAATTGTATACACAAATACAATTGTTTAATTCACAGAGAGTTGAACAGGTTAAAAATATTAGTGAAGAGGTAGCTAACACAGGTTACTAAGAGCTATTAGATATGCCCATGTCATATATGGTTGTCTCTGTCAGTCTCTGGTAATTTTCATAAGCATATTGTGCAATTATTATCCCAATTATTAAAATAACTAGCCTTTAACATTGCATGGTATTATATTTCTGCCTCATAATGTGATCAGAATCCACATTGGATAACTATTGGGGGTTATTTCAGATACTCAGTGGTGTCTGAAAGTGTGTTTTAAGCTGAACTTGTTTTAAATGTTGCTGTGCGTTGGTAGACTGATATGAAAACATGGGATTGCTTCATGCCATTTTTTGACTCCAGTTTGTTGATAATGTCTCCTCAAGCCCCAGCTGGCCTGCATTGACCCAAGGTATTTAACAGGCCAAAAAACCCTGCCCACTGGCCCCAAGGAAGCCCCAATGAGGCCAAATTAAGTCATGAAAGTGACATTGGAAACTCAACTGGCCCTGACATGCTTGCGTTTTTAGGCTCCATAATGGAAGCACTGCTATGGATGTATGGGCTGTGATGAGCTCGGTGTGTGAATAAGGCCAAGTGCAGAAACAATAACAACAAGCGCAAAGGCTTCTGGGGCACGTAGGTCAATGCAGAGAAACAATGCAATCTCAGTAGAGGGGGGAAAAAACGAGGGGTTGTATAAGCCAGAGAGGGTGATTATGAGAAAATGGGCTGTTTAGAGGAGGATGATAAACATTATGAAGGTGCTACAGATGGTTGCGGGTAGGGGACGGCTCTGAGGGGGAAAACAATAGTGAATGGGCAACACTGTGGTCATTAAACTCTAATTTGGGTTGACGGCAGAGAGATGCCGTTGATGTGTTTTCCCAGAGAGTGGGTTTACAATGCTGATGAGATCTCATTGGAGCAAGCGGAAGGTGTGACCTCACCCCAGCCCCACTTTTCTTCGCATAATTGCCATTTATGAAAGTATGGGTGTCTGCCTGCAAAACTGCCCTTCTGTCTGGATGAGTTTTGGGCTCCAAAGGGTTGCGTTAGGTGATTATAACTGTGTATTTTTATGCAGATTAATGTGTTATTTGCTTTGAAGCTTTGAATAGAACACTATGTTTTTATACATTATTATTATTATTATTATTATTATTATTATTATTATTATTATTATTATTATTATTATTTTATTTTTCATTATTATTATTGTTGTTATTATTATTATTTTATTTTTCATTATTATTGTTGTTATTATTATTATTATTATTATTATTATTGTTATTATTATTATTACTATTATCATTATTATTATTATTATTATTATTATCATCATAATCATCATAATTTTTATTATTATTATCATTATTATTTTCATTATTGTTATCATTTTTTATTATTATTTGGACATTAATACCAAATTAATAAAAACATTTTTTACATAATATACTAAATGAAAAGTGTCTAATTAAATATTTACAATGACCTTTGTTATGTATAAAATATTTAATATATGCGTTAAAAAGTCTTAATTTAACTAAATTATTATTTTAAAATGCAGTCATTTACAGTTTAAAACGGCATCCTAACACTACAATTTGATTGTGGTGACTAAATAATAATAATATGCTCTTTTTTATTTATAAATTCAATCATTGATTCATTTGTACAGTTTTCCTTTTTTGTAACAGCATTTTAATCCTACAATTTAGACCTAGCTCAACATTTACATCTGACAGCTCACAATACAAGTTTGCAAGAAAGTAATAAAACATGCAAAATTATTGTAAGCACAATGCAACGAGAGATCAGGCAATGGAGAGATATTTTGATATAAATCTTTTAAAAATAGCTATGCTTTGTATATGTATATATTTTGTGGATGTTTCCGGCTTTACAGCTTTACATGTGGCGCAGATTGAATTAGAAGGCTAGTCTGTGCTTGATGGAGCACAATGACTTCGAACATTCACTCATCCTTAAAGACACCACACAAAGGGTGTAATACGAATGTCGTCGCACTGTTTAAAGCATAAAAGAGACCACTTTTTAAAATAATAGAGGTTACTGAACTGCAGGGAAATTAACCATGAAGGCTATTGCGACTAATGGTAGAAAAAAGGATCTTACGCAATGGCTTTTATATAACGGAAGCTTGGCTCAACATAAAGGACTATGTTTTTCTATTTTTTTTTATCACCATCCCACCTTTGCTGTTTGGATCCAGTAAACTGTCAAGGGTGGTAATTTCTGAGTGATTTACAGAGTAGCTGATAAAACGAAAATGGGTCATTTGCATTTATGCGTGGCCTTACAGTAAAACTGCCTAATTGGGAATGATGGATCTGGGCATGAAGTTCTTAAAATTGGCTTCCGAGGGAGAAGCTGAAATGATGAGTGTCACCGTGCCGTCTTTTCTCATACAGGATTCTGATGAGCGGTTGGAGTTAACACGAGGACCCATCAGAACCCTGTTGTACCCCTTTGTATTTCATGTAGTTAAAACCCCCCGATGAATATTCTGTTGACACAAAGGCTGAATGAAGACAAAATATTAGAGGGTTAGTACAGCCAAAAAATAAAATTATCGTATTAATTACTCACCCCCAGGACTTTCCAAACTCCTGAGACCTTCGTTCGTCTTCTGAATAAAAAATTAAGATACTTAGGTAAAAGCTGAGAGAGCTCACTCATCTTCTTTAGACAGCAAGAAAAATACTAAAATAATTCTCAATACAGACCACAGAAGATTGAACCATTCAGTGGTTCAGTCAGAATATTGTCAAGCTACAATAATACTTTTGTATGCTCATAGAACAAAAATAACAAAGCGAGCCCTATACTGACACTGAGGAGAACAATCTGTTGAAAAAAGTCAATATTTTTTTGGTTTTATTTGAACACAAAATAACTCTCAGTGCTTTATTGTATTCCAATTGAACCCTAATAGTCTGTTTTGAGGACGTGTTATGGTATTTTTTTTATGGCAACCTTACAGTCTAATGCCTCGTTTACACTAGCAGCAACTTCGTAGCTGCCTGTCGCTCTGGGTGGTGATCTACTGCAAACGCAGGTCTGTGTAGGTCCACAGCACAGAGAATACAACCAACCTCTGAGCGAGCTGAGAGAGGACCACGTGAGCTCTACTGGTGCTCCTATCGGCTGTCACGCAAGAAAGTCGCTCTTCATTTGCATAAAGATTCTCAGCTTTGTCGCATCGCTCGACATGCCCACCTGGTCGCCAACGGCCACTGTCACTCGCGTAGATGGAGGTCGCTGGAAGTCGTTCACTCTCTGTTGAAATGATCGCTCACTTGCCGCTGCGATTCGCTCGTAGTGTGAATGAGGCTTAAAGAGCATGAGGGAGCTCTCAGATTTTATCCACTCTGGGCTGATTTTGAGTCTTAGTTTGACCACAACTTTCTCTGTGTTTCAGCAAATGGAATGATTTTTGGTGACAAATCTTATTTTGACACATATTTTGAAAAAATGCTTTGAAATTTAAAATAAAATCAACAATACACTCTAGGCAAATTGACTACCCTTTCATTATGTTAGTGGCTGTTTTTGCCACGTTGACTTCCATTATAATGACATTTTTTGATTGCAAAGCCATGACACCATATAATCATGCATTCTTGATTGTTGGTGGTTTTCCCTGTTGGAAAGAGGCACAATTTAAATTTTTTACTGTTGATCATCAATTGCAGTGCAAAAAAAGCTTAGTTTCTGCCTTCTATATTCAGTATAGCGCACTTACCTTGATATGTCTGAGAAAATCTAAATAAGCAGCTCAGCTCTCAGAACATAGTAAACATAGTAAGTGTATTTATGTACACACACACTATAATCTGCTGTTTTACTCCATAGAACTCCATAAAAAAAACTGAAACTTTTTTTGCACAGACCTATCTAAAGGGTTAATGCTGCCAACCAATGATCTACAGTAAAAATGACACATTTTACCTCTTTCCGACAGGGAAAACCACCAACAGTCAAGAATGCATGATTATATGCTCCCATGGCTTTGCAATCAAAAGTGTCATTGCAATGGAAGTCAATAGGACAAAAACAGTCACCAACATAACAAAAGGGTAGTCAATTTGAAAGGATACATAGGTTAGATTCATGTCATGTGTGCTCACGAATCTGAAAATAGATTGTAATTTGCTCTAACAGCGTGTTCTGCCTTTCCACCTCACGTTCTGTTTTGAGCGAATGTCATTGGAGAGATCAAATAAATTATCACAACAGGCATTTACTGTGCTATTATTGTGCTTCATTTAAAAAGGAAGACATGTATTGTGACAGGAGGAACAAGTCTGTTCTTGCGGCTTCAGCCCAATTGAAAAAACCCCGACGGCTATGCTTCCAAAACACCCATTCCAGTTGCGATGTCTAAATCAAGCCATTGTTCGCAGACAGTCACGTACTCATCCTGTTCTCTTCAGAGGCTTTGATTCCCGCGTGAGTGTTTGTATTCTGTGGGAATCGCAGAGACCTCGGCACCGTTTCCTGATCAGCGGAGTGCAAGCCGGGTTCAGAGATAGAGATGCATTTAACAGAGGCACCCTGCATTTAACTGGCCGGCGGCCAACATCTACAACACCGCTGTGTGCAGAGGATAATAACAAGCGCAGAAATGGATGGAGAAAAAAAAGGGATGTTTTAAATAGGAAATGCACCTTTTTTTCCTTGAAGCGTTATTTGTAAACTCACTTTTTAATCCACACTACCAAAATTGCACCATCTGACATAAGTACAAGGAAGTGCTATGATAGTATGAAGTTTTGGAAATGGTATCACCATGGTGCTTGTCCAAAAAAACATGGTGACATCATTGTACATATTCAAAAACATGGTTGCACATACAGTAGTCAAGATTTGAAGTGGATCAAAACCTTTCATCAAAATTGTCCTAAAATTATTGAACAATATTCATTATTGTTTTGATCCACTTCAAACGTTGACTACTGTACATCATGTTCATATGGTTATCATAAGTAGTTAAATATTCAAAAATAAAAATAACATGGTATTATTGCATGTAAAACAAACCATA
>CAIGQW010001850.1:97173-111954 GCA_903798125.1 Danio choprae | reverse complement strand
AACATACAAACCTATAAAAGCATGACATCAAAATGACACATTCTAATATCATGGTATCTTAATAGCGCATGTACTATGAACCATTGTATTACTTGGATTGGAAAATACAGGACTTGTAATACCGTGTGTTTGTGTGTACCATGGTAATGTCAGGTTGTTTGTAATTATGTGATACTCACAGTGAAAGCAGACAAGAATCTACAGTATACACTGAACTGCCAGCTTACAACATGCTGGAGCGTGTGCAGTACACATTAAGCTTCTTTTTTATACTCACTACAATTAAAACACCTTGAATACAGCACCAGCCCAGCTTAATTTTTTTGTATTTAATACCACTGAAGTCCCTTGAATACTATAGTATTGTTTGGAGTAGCCTGAATACCCTTTAGAGACCATAGTACAGGGGTGTCCAAACCCAGTCCTGGAGGGCTGGTGTCCTGCATAGTTTACCTCCAACTTGCTTCAACACACTTCCCTGGAAGTTTCTAGTATACAAGTATAGTATACCTAAAAAGAGCTTGATTAGCTGGTTCAGGGGTGTTTAATTTGAGTTGGAACTAAAATACGCAGGAGACCAGCGCTCCAGGACAGAGTTTGGACACCCCTGCCATAGTACATGGAAATTTGGGGTGGGGAGTATAACCAATTTATTGCATAATATGTTTTTCTAAAGTCATGTACAGTTATTTGTCCAATACTTACCAGTATTAGTTGGTAGAATTAGCTGGTAATTGATGGTACATAACGTAAATGCAAATCATCTGATATCCAATGTAACATATTGCCAGAGTATATTTGTTTTGATCCCTTTTTATTTATTTATTTATTTATTTATTTATTTGGATCACATCCAGGGACATACACATCTCACTTGTCTTTTAGCACAGTCGAAAATGTTCTTGAAAGAGAGAATTGTTCCCTTGGGTCAACTGTATTCTCTTCCCCAAAATACACAATATCTTAATATAGAGGACAGCTAGCTATCAGACCCAGAGCTTGAGTGACACACTTAATGCTTTTTTTTCTGGCTTTGGTTCCGCTGGGTTTGTAACCTTCTCATATTGGCGATGTCGCGGTCTCGCCAATGTGTTGACAATTACAGGGAGGGCAACTACAGGACCAACTCTGTGGCAAAACAACCACTCCCATCTTCTAGAGAGTCTGGAGTGTGGGAAAAAAAAATGAGAGAGAGAGATCTTTCAACACACAGCATCCGTTAGGTTGCGTCGTTACACTGACGCTCCTGCTGAGTCTGTTAAAAGTCGGGGAAGCAGTTTAACTGGTCCTCAGGTTAGATTTAAGTCCCTTGAATACTATAGCATTGTTTGGGAGTAGTTGAATACCCTTTAGAGATCATAGTACATGAACATTTGGGGTGGGCGGTATGACCATTTTAGTGTAGTATGGTTTTCTGCAGTCATTTTTCTAAGAATCCCTTTGGTACATATCAATGTAACTTTGCAAATCATCTGATATCCAATGAAACATATTGCAACTATATATTTGGTTTGATCTCTTCTTATTTATTTATTAATTTGTATCACATCCAGGGACATACATGTCTTGTCTTTTAGCTCACTCCCATCTTCTAGAGAGTGGAGTGTGGGAAAAAAAATGAGAGAGAGAGAGAGAGAGAGATCTTTCAACACACAACATCCGTTAGGTTGTGTCGTTACACTGACGCTCCTGCTGAGTACGTTAAAAGTCGGGGAAGCAGTTTAACTGGTCCTCAGGTGAGAGTTTGCTGGCGTGGGCAGATTCTGAAAGACTGGATTTGTGTCTGTTCCTGTGCAAGAGAAGCACATTTGGAAACGTGTTGACTGTATTGTCATCGCGCTCTTCGGTTAACCGCACCCCCGAGGGCAGTAGAGTATGGTTTCCGCTTGCACTCATCCTACGCTTTATCATTTTCCTTCGTTGCTTCCTTGTCTTTGGGTCTTAGAGAAACTGGCAATGCGTTCAATTGTATCCCCCACCTGCCGGTTTTCCATCCAGACTTCCACCCGCCAAAAATTTGACAAGGTCCCTGAATCCTGCAATTGAAAAAGTCAGTGCAGGCCCATTAATATCACTGCATCCGGTGTCTACAAGTCCTCTGCGAATCGTTCCATTTACTTCCAGCGTTGTGGAAGTGCATTCATTACTAAACAAATGTATTGGCCAGTCAAATCCCCGTTCGATACAGCCGAGTGCTCCCATCTATATCCGTGGCTCTTTGGGGACGTCTTAGCAGGTTTTCTCATTGTGTCTGCTGTGCTGTTTTTTTTATAACCATGTTGTGATTCTCCAGACTATTTTCACCTCCTTTTTTTCCATATCTTTTCCCTGGCAAGCTGGCTAGGCTTGGGCTACATCTGGCGCTTGCATCTGGGAAGCTGGAACACTGAATGCAGGTGTCTCTGGTAAAGGGGTAATGGCAGGCTTAGGAAGTGTATTTGTTCTCAATATAGAGAGGCATTAGGGCTACACAATATATCATTTCAGCATTGATATCACAATGTGTGAATCTGCAGTAGTCACATCGCAGGATGTGCAATTTCAAATTGGGATTATAATTAAACATTAAAACACAGTTCATAACACTTTAACCTAATAGTGTTAATGATTTTTACTTGGATGTGTTTTTAAGGCCTCCGACTGTACAATTTCAAGCAAATTTAAACCATTTGGACTCATGAAATGATCAGATTTGCAGCTTTAACAAAGGTTATTCATTTTTCGCAACAGATTCCAGCCGCAACTCATTACTGGGAAACACCGATGCACATTCACACACACACTCATATATTATGGCCAATTTAGATCATTCAATTCACCTATAGCGCATGTCTTTGGACTGTGGGGGAAACCGGAGCACCGGGATGAAACCCACGCGAACAAAGGGAGAACATGTAAACTCCACACAGAAATGCCAACTGGCCCAGCCGGGACTCGAACCAGCGACCTTCCTGCTGTGAGGTGACCGTGCTAACCACTGAGCCACCATTCCTAACAAATATTAATTGTGTTTATTTATACAATGAAGACTATACAGTGTTATTTCACATTTGATTATTGATTTTTTGTACCTCAATACTGTCCAGCGAAAACCTGTGCTTTAATTTTATTTTGTATATTTTTGTGTCGTTTTCTACATTTTATGTTGATGCACTTACCTACAAAACCATCCAATCAATGGTAAATCATGAATAAGTAATCTTGTGAAATGATGCATTAACTATTGCAGAAAAACGAAATATCGCGATGTCAGTTTTCCCCAATATCATGCAGCCCTAACGAACACTCAACACTCTGTAATTACTTTCCTGTCTAGTCTGTTGTTTTACTGCCCAACAGACGTTAATGGCATGGAAGCAACAAGCCATTTGAGCGCACAACATGCATCAGACATTTCTAATTTGTTCAGTCCGAGCTTAAAAAGACCATTCCCTGGTGGTTTCGTTGTTGATGCCCATGGCTCTCTCCTCTTGAGAAGCCGACCCCTGCATGTGCGATTGCATTTTGGGTCATATTTCCCTCTGCTGGGAAGCCGGTTGACATTCTCAATCCTTTTTCCTGCCCCAGCTTGCTTCTTGATGCCAGGGTAGGGCCTATTGAATGCCAAACAGTACGATTGTGGATGGCTGGATTTGTCCTCGTGTTCTGGAAACGGGAGGATGGTGGGTTATTGAATTGCGGCGATGAATAAGGCTCCATTTACTTCAGGGAAAACACAAATATCGAACTCAAATGGAGCCAGTGCACCGTCATTGTGCGAATGTTTCAAATAAACGGCTAATTTAGCTTTAAACGTCAGGGTGGAAGGAGCGATTACGACATGAAAACCTGGGAACAAATAGTGAAATAAGGAATTGGCGTGGTCACGCACTGCAGTTCCTAATTAAACTAATTAAATTATTCTACACTGTGCCCATCGCCATCTAAAAATAGAGTGCCTTTCCTTGAGGATATTTTTCTGCTGTTTTGCATCCATAAAGCTCTTCTAACTGCACTCGGCTGCTCGGATGAAAATTTGATGCTCTGCACGCTCCAGTCTCTCCCATTACACCATTTGGCATAACAAGCTCAGCACTTCCTCTTCTCTTTTTGAGGGGGTTGAGCAGTTGCTATCTCTCTCTCTCTCTCTCTCTCTATCTCTCTCTCTCTCTCTCTCTCTCTCTCTCTCTACGTCTTGTTGTCTTCCTCTGCTGTCAAGTCAATATTGTGGATGCAAAGGCAGCATGTCATATAAGACACATTGAAGAAATCATGCACAAACCCAAGGCGGCCACATACTTGTAAGTGCACACGTGAGCGTAGTGCGCTAATATTTTCCTTGCATGATTGAAACGGGTGAGGATAGCCCAGATTGGGCTTTGTTTTTCCACGGATCAATTTTTCATAGTGCCACATTTGCACAATATGATACTTCACTCCCAGTGGAATGCCGGTGTGTGGTTTGGTTTTTTGCAGTCATTTTGTTTTTGCACTCCCAAAGTGTCTGTAACGGTGTTATATTACTGCAACGCTTATTTATGCAAGTCAGAAATGCAACCGAATGCAAGGGATCATCCCCCCCACCCCCTCCCCGCCCTCTCTAGTGATTATCCAATAGCTTTTTGCACACCATTCTGAGTTTTTGTGACATGAAAGTGAGGAGTCGCTCTAAATTCATGCTTCCCTTTGTTTACATTTCGACTCTTTACTCTGTGGTCATTTATCATTCTGTTAGATGCTCAGGCTGAGTTATATGGCTTTTTTTCTCTCTTATCCAAGTACTCATTCCTTAATTTTCCTTCGGCTTAGTCCCTTATTTATCAAGGTTTGCCACAGCGAAATGAACAACCAACTATTCCCTTCCAGCTGCAACACAGTACTGGGAAACACCCATATGGCTCTCACGTTCAGACACACACTTATACACTATGGCCAATTTAGTTCATCCAATTGACCTATACTGCAAGTCTTTGGACTGTGGGGAAAACCGGAGCGAGAACATGCAAACTCCACATAGAAATGCCATCTGGTCTAGCTGGGACTCGAACCAGCGACCTTCTTGTTGTGAGGTGACAGTGCTAACCACTGAGCCACTGTGCCTCCCTTTATCCAAGTAATTTTAAGATATTTTTTTAATAATACTTGTCTCTGGACAAGGACAGATCGCAAAGCTACAACGACGAAAAAAAAAATTCCATTGGATGTAGGTAGGCCTGCACGATTGATCGTGACTAAACCGAAATCATGATTTGAAAGGGTGTGAATTTTCAAATTTTGCAAAAGCTTCAATTATTTTGATGCGCTATCAAATATGGTAACAAGCATATTGTTTTTGACAGTTCCTAAGCATATTACCCTGAACAATGTCAAATTTTCACAATCTAAAATGTGAAGGTTTTCTTGTTGACATTTTGGCTTGTTGAATTATTCGTGTTCTTTGCACTTTAAATGGCAAAAAACGTTTACTGTCATTGTTTCAACCTTAATGTAGGCTATAATCAGGGTTTTACTGATGTTAAATTGTTTACAGTGCACTTGGAATCTTAAAAGTTTAAGATTTATATATTTAATTAATTCAATAGAATTTAAAATACTGTAGTTATTTTCTTAATTTATCATGACAACTGACTAGGCCTGTCACAATAATCAATATATCGACTTATCGCACAACACATGAACATGACCTCAATTATTTTTGGTGATGCAGTGTATAACGCCTACATAAAAACCATCGTAAGCAGCATTTTAGCTGATTGAGCAGCTTCTGTCAATTCATCCAATCTTTACTGGAGGTGTTAGTGTCATTATGGTTAAATACAAACTCTGTTAGCAGTATAGTATTACTCTAAAGCAGTATAGTATTTAGTCTAAAATGACTTTGTTAAAAATGTAACGTTTTCCTAGTTCTTGTTACTTTGCACTTTTTTTGTTAACATTTACTATTCTTGTTATTTATCTGGTTAGATATACGTTTTCATGGCTGCACTGTGGCACAGTGAGTAGCACGATCACCTCACAGCAAGAAGGTCGCTGGTTCGAGCCTCGGCTGGGTCAGTTGGCATTTCTGTTTGGAGTTTGCATGTTCTCCCTGTGTTTGCGTGGGTTTCCTCCGGGTGCTCCGGTATCCCCTACAAGTCCAAAGACATGCGGTATAGGTGAATTGGGTAGGTTAAATTGTCCGTAGTGTATGTATGTGAATGGGTGCGTGTGGATGTTTCCCAGAGATGAGTTGCGGCTGGAAGGGCATCCGCTGCGTAAAAACATATGCTGGATAAGTTGGCGGTTTGTTCCGCTGTGGCGACCACAGATTAATAAAGGGACTAAGCCGAAAAGAAAATGAATGAATGAATAAATAAGTTTTCATATTGCATTATGATGCTATTATATTCGTCTTAAAACCATGATAATATCATCACGATAAATTTTGGTGCAATATATAACAAAAAATACATATCGTGACAGGCCTACAGCTGACAACTTTATTAGAAAGAATGGCAACAATGTTTAAGAGGTTTTAAATAAACAGTTGTGTACTTCGTGATTTTGCTTGCTCTTTAAAACCACCACATCAAACCTGTAGCTCTTATAAAATCGTAGTTAAATCGCAACATTGATCAGATAAATCGCAATTAGATTTTTTCTCCAAATTGTGCAGCCCTTATTACATGTTGTATTTTATGTGCATGTATATTAGGGATTGTATAGTACCATTTTTGTACATTCAATCAACTGATAGTTTACATATAATATATTAACCCACGTAAAGGACTAACTGTATAACTGACTTCAACTGTATATGTATATGTATTTGTATATGTATAGGACCTCTAAATCAATGGATATGGCAAAGCCAAAGCCCAGGAAAAACAGAGTTCTTTCCACAGCATGTTAAGCATGCTGCGTGTCATTCTCTCTCTTGTTGTGCCCTATGCCCTCCCCTCTTTCCTCCCTTTTTTTCTCCCTCTGTTTCTCCTCTCCTCTGCTTGGGAGATCGCAGCTTGAAGGTCACGGACTGAGAGTGTTGTCAGACAGCGAGGGAGTGTAAAAAGCATCCTCACACGAAGGCTCTCAGGCCTTATGTTCATATTAATGCAGTTGTTCTCCAGCTTTTGGTGACTCAACTGGCATTAAAACATCTCGGAAAGAGATCAGAAAGCAATGCTCTTTCAACAAAATAGAGCAACAGCGCTCAACCATGCATTTGTGTCCACTGTTTCGTCGAAAGGTCACTCTGATATCCAAATAACACACAACGTCAGTGCTGGAGGTTGTTTTTGTCTGCGCAAAGTCTTCAAATCAAACATGCAATTTTCTAGATGACAATTTCGGTATTATCCGAAGTGACGTTCACAGCCTGCTTTACTTGGATGTTAAAAATGAAGTTAATTCCTAAATGGAGAACAGCCTTAAAGGGATAGTGCACCCCAAAATTAAAATTCAGACATCATTTACTTTCCCTTGACTTGATCCAAATCAGCTTGAGGTTTTGAAGAATGTTAGAAACCTGTAGCAATTGACATCCATAGTAGGAAAATCAAATACAATGGAAGTCAATGACTTCGTTTACACGGATATCAGTAATCGAATTATTTGCCTTAATCTGAATAAGACAATAATATGATTAAGGTGTTTACATGAGTGGCTTTTTGAATGTTTCTTTCATGATCCCGTTTTACATGTTATAGCACATAGATCGATTAACGCCATTGTGTCACCGCACTATCCACGCTATTTCCTCCGGAGTTTCATGTAATTTCTGGTGTTTCATTTTGAATTTGTTGACTATAATTGCAGTTTGGCACTTTCACTTTCATTTAGAAACATTTCATGCATGCCCACTGTGACAAACTGAGGTATTGGATCCGAGTACAAATTGCTGGAAGAGTGTAGTTTTAATGGAACTTGATACCGCATGCCTTATGGGAAAGAACCTCAGCATTTCGTGATGCAGGTGTCTGTGGTCCTTCACTGACTGTCAAACATGCGTGTGTATAGGCTATCCTGTTGCAAAATGCGAAAACTATCACGACGGTGATAGTTTGATTGCGGTGTTTACACGTCTGTACTGCACTTAAATGATGCGACTATAATCGGCATACTCCACATGTCTTAATCCGATTTCTATTTAGTTCGATTATGACCTTAATCTGATTAAATTAATCAAAAATCGCTGTGTACATGGTAGACTCTTAATCAGAGTATTGTCTTAATCATATTAAAATCGGATTATTGGTGTCCATGTAAACGTACTCCATCTATTCTATCATTTTTTTCAAAATGTCTTGCTGGTTTTGGTAGAATATTCATTTTTGAACTATTCCATCAATGTTTGTAGTTATTGTTTTACCTGTTATTTTCTGTCATAATCTTTACTTATTTACTATTACCAAGATAAAAGGATACATTACAACCATGAATAAAAAAAAGCAGTTATCAGACAATAATACAAAACGATACATATACTAAACTACATATAATAAAAAGATCAAGTAGTGAAAATCACAGATTTGGAGTCTATTTACTAATTTAATAAAAGAAAAGATTGTTTTTGATTAAATGCTGACTTTAAATGTCGAAGAACATTTTAAATTGCAGATGACCATACAATCTCATGACCTTTTGTCTGGTCCAGTTGTGTTGGTTTGGCTCGTGGACAGAGCAACCACATTTTTACATTATTCATCAGCTATTTCCCAACAATTGTGTAGTGGTGAGAAAGTATTGCTGAATCATCCTTCATATTGAACAATGTGTCTTAACTAGGTGTTTTTGTCATTTTTCCTTTTGTCTTGACTGGTGTAAAACAGAGCACGGTGGACACCACAAACTCCTCTGAGGCTTTGGCAGCATTTCCCACCGTCTGTTTGTGCAGTTTTTTTAACAACCATGCCACTGCCTGTAGAAAATGTACAATGGGTTCATTGATCCACCGTTTTCAGTAACTATTGAGTGACCCTGTTGAGAAGCAAGACCTTCATGGGTCTCATTTCCCTCCGGCGGCCCAGAAGCAAAGGCCTGGGGATTGTGGGATTTGATCTTTGAGTCATGTACTGAGAAATGATTGCAAGAAAATCTCAAACCGACACGGACTGCTTTAGTATGGAATTTCATCAGAGCTATTCAACAGATGAGCATGTCTTGACTCAGTCGTCCATTGTGGGTTAAAGCCACCGCTACCTCATGAAATTTCACAGTGGCCAGCCTCCCCTGCGGTTTAACCGCTGCGCCCTCTTCTTGAGAAACATATGCGTCATTTGTGAGCCTATTAATGAGGAGCATACCATCAGAGAGAGCCGCCATTTGTGAGCCTTTGGGGCGTCGTAGAAAAAGTCATGTTGCTGCTTGTCGCGATGCTTCATTTGGCCTTTACTAACGCTGACTTCCTGGCACACCTGCATTTCATTACTCCCGAATGCTGAACAGGTTCCTCTCTGGTGCATATGCCAAGTGTCATCTATAGACACCTTTGTTGATTAAAGAAACAGCTGCCATCTGGTCAGCCTGGGCAGCAGGTTTAAGTGTCACCTTTGCCTTGTAGGCTTGGCTTGATAGTGGCACAAACAACCTTGGAGCCACAGACTTGTCACAGTCCACTAGCCAAGCGGAGTGCTGTGAGCAGCACGGTGGGAAGCAGAAGAGTCTAGAAGGTGGGACTAGGGCTAGGGGACTGAAAGCATGCATGTTTTGTTGAGTCATTGCAAGGTTTAGCCATAAATTTACCATTAGGTTTATCATAGGGGTGTGTTTTTGAGTCCTGTGATTGTGCATTTTAAGCCTGATTTAAGCAAACAGGCACGAGGAATTATAATGTTTGTAACTTTATGAAATGTTAATTGTATTTATGTGTATATATGATAGGGCTGGGTGATTTAATCAAGGAAATTTCTGCATTTTGTCAGTGAAGCCAGTTCTAGTAAACCTTCAGCACATGTGTTTAGATGGAGCAGAGTTCGTAGTACACTAAGCTATGCAGACAAAAATGGTTTAAATTCAGTTTAATCTATCGATAATGACATCGAGATAATAATTATGCGATGATGACAGCTGTTTGGGTAGCTTCTCAATGAACTACAGCTATAGTAAATGCTGCATGTGAAAATTCAACAAATAATAAAAATGTTTTAACACCAAACTTGCCTCAAAACTACAGTTTGAGTGTTTGAAATAATTCCATAGTCGTGTGTTTATTAGTCATGCTGAACAATTGAAATCAGTTAAATCTTCGGTTTATTTTGCAACCTCTATTTTCCCCTGGGGATTTCCTGGGTTTATTTGTGTGTATTTGAACAAGTTCCTGGGTTTCCACATAAGTGCCCTCTGGCTTTCAGAGGAGATTTACTACAAATCAAGCCATTTCTCGAGAATATGCACAACAACCTCAGCTTTACTCAACAATTCGATTTATTGCCCAGTCATAACATACAGTGAATACAATACAGTCTTATTTTACATTTTATTATTCAAGTTATGCCAGAATTCTGCTAGAAAACCATAGAATACTGTAAATTTAATTTGCTCTACTGCATTTACCAATTCTTGTGATTGGTTTATTATATATTATGCAGATGCACTCCCCCAAAAATCACCCCAATCAATATAAAATGATGGATTCTTTCCAAATAGAGCCATTTGTGTCGTCTGGTGAAAATATACTGGGTAAACTTTGAACACAGTGAATGCGAGAGTACAACAGATCTATTTGCTGAAATAATGAAAGAAAAAAAACTCCACAATGGTGTTATCAAGACTTTCAGATAAAGGAAAAAAAATCAAATAAAATAGTGTGAGACTGATAATGGCAGCCAGAAGAGAAAACAATATCAAATTTACAGTCCTGCCCCATAGACGCTGCATTAGAAATACATTCTAATTGCATAAGTGGTCATTAGTTTTTTGTAATTTGATGGAAAGATGATGTAATACACACATAAATACATATAAATGTTCATAACAATGCATATAATAAAAACAAATCTGAATATTAAAAACTTTAAAGGATTTAAAATGCATTTTAAAGGATTTAAAATGCTGATTTCCCAGTACTGGGTTGTGGCTGGAATTGCATCCGCCGTGTAAAACATATGCTGGAATAGTTCATTGTGGTGTGGTGACCCCTGATAAATAAGGGACTAAGCCATAGGAAAATGAATGAATGAATGAGTGCCTGTTAAATGCGTCTTGTGAAAAGGGTCCATATTGGAATATGTATCGCAGAAAAATAAAATATTTTAGTTTCATGTATGCATCTATCATGCGGCCCTAGGTGGTACACATCATTAGTAACAGAAGCGGTGGCAGTGGTATGGTCCAGTGTTGGAGACTATAGAGTCGCCCTGCCCTTCACAGGTCTAATCAACCAAACCCTGTGCCGCCCTGAGGACTGCCCACGCCTCGTTGATAAGAAGGCCTGTTTAAAATACGGTGCAGCGTGGGGCTTTCTGCCTCACTAGACTGCAAGATGAAAAAGCACGAGATGGCCTTGTCATCTGGCATTCTTTTAAGTAGGTCACTATAAGGTTCACTTGATTTCGGCTGAGCGAATCGGGCCGCTTGGCTTGGAAGAACTCATACATATTCATCAGGGCTGTTTTTGTTGTGCTGCCTGCAAATTTAATCTTTAAAGCCATAGCATTACAATTACAAATCAAGTCATTTGCGTTGACGCCTTTGCTAAATATGAAAAATTAATAATTCCATTGTTGATAACCAAAAGAGTTGGCTGGATTGGGAATACGAGCGAGTTATTAACTGGAACTCGATTCGTGTTTCCTCACAGCGGCGTAAATGGTTACCTTTGATCATTGTCGAACTAAATGCATGAATTATGAGAAAAGAGTCTTAATTATTCTTGTAGACTTGTGTTTGTGAATTATGTTTGGAAGTTTTCTAGGTGGAATTTGAGTAAGTATGAAAAGCAGGGGTATCAAACTCTGTTTGTACTGAAGAGTTTATAATTTCAATCTTGCTCCAAACACACCTACCTGCAGGGTTTAATCCTGAAGGACTTGATTAGCTGGATCAGGTGTGTTTCATTTGGGTTGAAGCTAAACTCTGCAGCTTAACACTTTAGGGCTGTTTATACCTGCACTCATAAAAAAAAAAAAAAAAGATGTTTGCTGTTTGTTCAAACTACTTATTTAAAATAAGCTGGTCAAGACTATTCTAGAGTTTTTTAGGGGGGCAACTTAATTGTTTTATGTTCAATTCACTTCAATTTGTAAAAACTAATAAGTGGTTAGCACTGTCATCTCACAGCAAGAAGGTCGCTGGTTCGAGCCCCGGCTGGGTCAGTTGGCATTTTTGTCCAGTCATAGTTAATGTCAAATGTCAATATCATATTTCATAATCTATGGTGCCTCTGTGAATGGAAAACAAAAAGGAATAGACACATGTAGTGTTTCTTTCATTAACAAAGGCACAGCGTTTCATTTTGGGGGGTTTAGATTTTACTGTACACAAATTAATGTAAACCTTTTAGAGTTCTGATGACTTGAAAGTATCTTTTACCACAAAATATATGTGTTTTATTTAGATTACAGAGACAGTAATTGCTTGTGATGATGTTTTACTAGAACACGAGTGAAGTAAAGCCTCATGTAGTCTGCATTCGAAATAATTTGCATGCCGAAAACGATATATAGCTTACATTTCTTTAAAAAAACAACAACAAAACAATACAACAATAATTAATTAAATAAAATGCAGTGTCTTTCTTGCTTCAGTTGATGTAACATTGTTAAATATCGATTAATCGATCACCCATATATGATGAAGACAATACAGTTTTATTATACATTTGATTATTTCAATATATACCTGAATACTGACTCCCAGAAAACTATAGAATACTGTAAATCAGAATCATATCCAAATTAAATCAAAATCGTATCTAAATCAAATCAGAGTCATGTTTAAATCAAATGAAAATCATATCCAAATCAAATCGAAATCATGTCCAAATCAAATTGGAATCATATCCAGATCAAATCAGAATTGTATCCAAATCAAATCAAGCATCATATCCAAACCAAAGTGGAATAATATCCAAATCAAAATCATATTCATAGCAAATTGGAATCATGTCCAAATCAAATCAGAAAAATATCCAAATCAAATTGCAGTAATATCCAAATCAAATTGGGATCATAGCCAAATGAAATCGGAATCATATTCAAATCAAATCAAAATCATATCCAAATGAAATCGGAATCATATCCAAATCAAATTGGAATCATATTAAAATCTAATCAGAATCATATCCAAATCAAATCGGAATCATATTCAAATTAAATCAAAATCATATCCAAATCAAATTGCAATCATATCCAAATCAAATCCAAATCATATCTAAATCAAATCCAAATCATATCTAAATCAAATCAAAATCATATCCAAATCAAATCAAAATCATATCCAAATCAAATCAGAATCATATCCAAATCAAATCAGAATCATGTCCAAATCAAATTGGAATCATATCCATTTGTATTGCGCAGTACTGGGTTGCAGCTGCAAGGGCATCCACTGCGTAAAACTATGCTGAAATAGTTGGTGGTTCATTTCACTGTGGCAACTGCTGATAAACAAGGGACTTAGCTGAAGGAAAATGAATGAATGAATGAATTACCATTTGTAAACAGGCTCTTCAGGCAAACTCTTCACTAAACTCTGGCACCTCTGCAATTAATGCTAGGTATGCTAGCAATGGCACGGTCAAGAGTTTAGTTCTCAGGGAATGAGTTTACAAAAGGCATACCTTAAGTGCAAGTAAGCCTGGATGAAATCTCCCAAATCTGTAAATGTTACAGTGATGGTGTAGACTTTGTAAAGGGTTTCATGGTATAAACATAAGGGATATATCTGGCAAGTTTGTGTGAACATCCATGCCATGCAGTGCTAGAATAAACACCACTAAACAAAGGTGACAGTTATGGGAACATATTTAGCTCTATCACTCCCAAGTTGAGTCCCTCCAAAAATTTAAACAAACATTCTTACATTTGCACTCCAGCAAGTACAAATACATACCTTGGGGCTGTTGATAATATGACGTAAAAGCAAAGCAAATGTCAAATTTGTTGAATGTGAACCTTTCTAATGGCCATGCTAGAAACAGAGGATGGGGTTGCCCATGAATATGTTTTTTGGCTTGCGAAAGTATAGGGTGATTATTATTTTTTTGACTGCATTAACAGCTGTAGTGGTGCTAGAAGCAGTTTATTAAATTTATAAACTTGTTTCCCATGCAAATGTGTTCAGAAGAGGATCCGTGGACGTGCTGTCTTAATCTGATATGCACAGTGCCATAGCAACATGGTGATAAAGGAGCCAACTGAACAGCTTTCAGTCGGCTTCATTATATCAACAGCCACACCAGAGATAAAGCTGCTCTTTTCTTTTGAAATGAAAGTGGACAGTGATGTTTAATGTCAATATTTATGGAAAATTAAGGATGTGCTGTGGTGAAGAGTTGGTAGGAGCAATAGCTGTGTTGACTAGTATATCATGGAATACAAAAAACAAACAAAAAAAACAAGAACAACCAGTCTCACCTTGTTGTGAGTGATTTCCCACTGAGGTGTCAAATGGGTTAGTAAATAAATAATATGTAAGGTAAAAGGGAAACCTGCAGGTCATAACTGATTTCATGGAACACAAGATATATAGATTTTTTTTTGCTGCTATTTTATTTTATTATTAGTTAGTTTTGTATTTTATTATTTATCTTTTTATTAATTTAATTTAATCTAATTATTTAATTTATTTATTTATATTTTTATCATATTTTATTTTATTTTAATC
>CAIGQW010001850.1:78996-96773 GCA_903798125.1 Danio choprae | reverse complement strand
TGTGTGTATATGTATATATTTTTTGTATTTTATTATTTATCTCTTTTTTATTTAATATAATTTAGTCTAATTATTTATTTATTTATTAATTTATTTTTGTCATAGTATATTTCATCAGTATTATATATGTGTGTGTATATATTTAAAACTATTTATTATATGCTATATTATACTATATTAAATATATTAATTATTTATTGCCAAAACAGCACAAATAGGGGAAAATAAAAATTCAACAGTTTGGCTTCTGTCTTTTGATGTCAACAGAACATTAAATGTGTACGCGCTCTTTATGTTTCAATCTTTTTGAATGTGACATTTAATGTGACCCACATTCTGTTCACCGTATTCTGCGAAGTAACATCGAGTGCCTTTTTATCTGTTTTTCAAACGCTTGCTTTCATCATTGTGGGAAACTAAAGCAAGGTCAAGCAATCAACGGTTTTCTGTGTTTTTTTTTCCGTATCAGGCTAGACAGGTTAAGCCACTGTGCTGGATGGGAGAGGATTTGTGAACTTGCAAAACAGGAGATACTCCTGCACCTGGCAGCAAAAAATACGATGTGCGCCGGGCCTGATAGAGTATCCACAAACCGCATATCGCTTTTGAGAATATCTTTGAGGTCACACTACACCATTCCCATTGTGCAGAGGAGTATTACGTGCTCAAACTGAGATGAAGGCACATAATGGCTTTGAAGGAGGAAAATGAGTTTGCTGCAGATTCTGGGGAGGTTAAAGTACTTTCTCGGATTCTTGGGAGTTGCTTTCGGAAATATATTGCTAAGCGTCACTATCGCTATTGCTCATACTTAAGGTTAGGAAATTGAACATAAGCGTAACAACAAGTATTGAATGAACTTCGGCATGTCTGTGTTATGTGAACGATTCCTGAAAACGTATACATTGTTGAGAATGTATATATTTTGCATTCTGACACATTTACTTCTGAACTGCATTGAAGCAGCCTGCGCGGTATTGAAAAAAATCTGCCATTGCGATATTTTGTTTTGTCGATATGAATATAAGTTCACCAGATGATTTGAATAGCTCTATTTGGAAAGATTTCATTCGTTTAGATTGACTGGGAGGATCACCTCTTTTTCTATGCAGTGCATCTGCATAAATTATAGTAAATTACAAGCAAAAATAAATAAATACGCAGTGCTTTATGGTTATCTGGGGAGTCTTGGGAATTGAACAATCAAATATAAAATAACAAGTTCATCATTGTATACATAATTTAAAAAAATCTTTATCTTTTAATCTTTAATAAATAATCTAATCCTGCGATCTGACTATTGCAGATAGTCGATATATTGATATATGTTTTAGCTCTACATTGAAGTCATATATTGACATCCACATAGCAGAGAGACTTCTTATGATACAGTTCTCTTCAGTCTAGTATCAAGATGTAATAATTAATTGGGTTTTCTCATTTGATCTCCAAATGAAAATGGACCGAAAAGCAGTGTTCGACCTTAAGAGAGAGCTGTGTGCCAAGTAAACTGTGGAAAGTGGGAAAAAAGGCCTGAAGAGTAGCCTCTAATGGCCAGTAATCCTTTGGAATAACCTTAGAAAGCAGAAACATTCATTAAAAAGTTATTTTAAAGCCTTTTATACATATTCACGATTGTAAACCTCATGCCCTTGGCCCTGCAACCGTCTAAAATAAAAACGGACAACCATGGCTAACGCGTGTGTGGTATGTTGATTATATTTTTTCTGATGCAATGACAGCATTCAGACAGTCAGCATGGTAAAACCTGTGGCACATACACTTATTTTGAATTGCTTATCCTCAAGGTTTTATTTTGACTTCCTAAAAATAACACAAACTAGACGAAATAGTTGAGTCAAACTTTTTTGTAATAGATTATACAAACTTGTTTCCAATAACTAATCCGCACACACCTTAAAATGTGCAAGTTCTGTATTTTTTTATATTATTATTGTTTATTTATGGTTATGAATTGCATTATGGGGTCTTAATTTCTGCTTTGTCGATTTAATGTTGAAAATGTTGGGAGGTTGAAACATTATATTGTATACAAAACAATATAGAAATAATTAAGTCTGTAAAATGTATACTGGCAGTTTATTACCAGGTTTTTGTACCATAATTTACAACATTAACCCAGACAATAGACCACTTCCCAGCAGGCACAGGGCATCAACATGACGTTCTGCCCCAATGTCGAGGGGACTATACATTTTGTTTGAAAATGAAAATCGGGTTGACGTCCGACCCCAAAGTCAGGCCAATGTCAATGTCCAACGTCCAATCTAAAATCAGCCAAATATCAATGTCTGATGATGTTACAGCTTGACGTTATGTGGACATTACCACTATATGACATCTATCAGACGTTTGATTTTGGTTGCTATACCTGACAAATAAATGTCAGTATTTGACTTCAATATGATGTTGGTTTAAGATGTTGGCTCGACATTGGATTTTGGTCACTTTCCAACACAACCTAAAATCAACCAAATATCAACGTCATTTGATGTCATTCTTGGATGTCCAAATAACATTTTCCTTAGTAGCTGGCTAGACTTTGATTTTTGTTTACCTGATGACGTTTACTGTAAGTTACTGAGAAACATATGAGGGGAAATTCATGGCACTAAACATCTTCATTCCCTTCTTTGGGGAACAAGGGTTACATAACCGAGAGTTTTCCCCTCAGTCGATCACTATGAGTTATGTCGAATTGATCGACTAGCGAATCCCCTAGCCAATCAATTCGACATAACTCGTAGTGATCGACTGAGGGGGAGCGTCTCGTTTATGTAACCCTCGTTCCTCAAAGAAGGGAATGGAGATATTTTGAAGAAATTGGTCGGCTAGCGAATTCCCTAGTCACGAGATGTTCCCCCTCAGTCATTCACTATGAGTAATGTTGAATTGATCAAATAGCGAATCCCCTAATCAATAAATTTGACACAACGTCTTCATTCCCTCTTTTGGCGAAGTCGATCAATTCAACATAATGTCTCTGTTCTCTCATTTGGGGGACGAGGGTTACGTATGTAACCAAAACGTTAAAAAATTTAGTAGTGACTAAATTTGGTAGTGACGTTTTAAGTCAATCAGTCAATCAGTCAATCAATCAATCAATCAATCAATCAATCAATCACTACGTTATGTCAAATTGATCATTCGAATATGGAATTCGCTAATCGACTCTATTCCCTCCCTAAATCATGACCTAATTCTAACATAATATTAACATCTTATGACATTGTGTGCCTGCTGGGTTCAAACTATTCAAAATGTCAATAAAAGTCACTGTTTTTCAAACATCAAACTTTGTTGGAGGAAAGATCAAGATTGCATAATGCAATTCAAAAGCATAAATATACAAATATAAACAAATAAAATAAAAACATGAATCACAAAATACGGACAGGTGATTTACAGTTATATCTATATTTTTTAAAGTGCATTTACATTTATGCCTTTTTTTCAAAGCACTTTTTTTCTAGGACTCTAACCAGTAGTGCCATGAAATTCCCCTCATATGTTTCTCAGTAACTTACAGTAACTGACAGAAATCTATTTTTAATATAACATGTTGGTTCAGGACCCGTCTGTCCCTGCGTCACATCTCATGTCACACATCCACATGCAGTATATACATTTTCCAATGAATGATACTAATGTGACAGAAGTGGCTTTCAGGCAAATTAAGTTTTGCTTGACTACTATGTAGAAAAACATGACAGACATGCTGTATCTTGTTGAGTTCAGGCAGCGGTGTTTGTCTTGAAGGGCTCAGCAACTGCGTCTTTCTTTCTAGAGATAGCGCAGCCAGAAAAAAAAAATAAAGTATGTTGCTGTATTCAAACTAGTCACAAACAGCCGTACATCTTAGAATTGACTTAAAAATGCACTTCAGGACAGCTTCGGGTTTTGGCTGGTTTTTGGCTTTTGCAGAAGAATCTTGTGCCAGGAAGTGAATGTCTTTCAATGATGGTAAATGCTTTTTTTTAAACTAAACATGCTCATCATTAAAACATGCTCATCCTTCATTGCCATTGTTTTTATAGAAAAGCCTCTGCAGCAAGTATGCAGTTTCTGCTTCAAAATGGTGCTTGTTTTAATAGTGTTAATTAATTTTGGCACCAAAAAAAGAAAGAAAGAGAGAAAACCTGTCCATCTGGGAATAATTATGTACTTTTGGCTTTCTGACATACAGTTGAAGTCAAAATTATTAGCCCCTCTTATGAAATGTTTATTCTTAATATGTTTCCCAAGTGATTTTTTTAATGGAGAGAAGATTTTTTAGACATAATAGTTTTAATAACTAATTTCTTATAACTTATTTTTTTGTCTTTGCCATGATGACAGTACATAATCTTTTACTAGTTCCCCCTCAGTTGATCACTACCAGTTGAATTGATCATTAAAATTAAAATAGTTTAACATTTTACTCTTTTGTATTTAAGGTTATAAATGATCTGGCAACTTCTTAGTTATCTGAACTTGTTACTGTTAACAAATCTGCTAGATGTTTAAGGTTATCAAGTCAGAAATTGTTAAAAGTTCCCAGAACAAAGTTGAAGAAGAAGAGAGAGTGGGCTTTTTCCATTGTGGGCCCCATATAAATGAAGTAAGTAAGACTAGCAGATCCCCTGGTCGATCAATTCAACATAATGTCTGCGTTCCTGAGGGTTTTGTACATAAACGAAACATTCACCTTTAGTCTATCAGCAAACCTCTAGCAAACCCCTAGTTGATCAATTCGACATAACGTCTTTGTTTCCTTCTTCAGGGAATGAGGGTTCGTAGAGTACGAGGGTACATAACCGAGACATTCGCCGAAGGAGGTAACGGAGATGTTATGTTGAATTGATCAACTAGCAAATCCCCTAGTTGATCAACTTGATAATGTCTCTGTTCCCTTTTTCAGGGAACGAGGGTTATGTCTAATCAAGACATTCCCCCTTAGTCAATCACTATGAGTTATATCGAATTGATCAACTAGCGAATCCACTAGCATAACAATTTGACATGACTTCTCCGTTCCCTCCTTCATGGAACAAGGGTTATGTATGTAACTTACACTTTCACATTCAGTCGGTCACTACGAGTTATGTCGATTTGATCGACTAGCCCATTCGCTAGTCGACCAATTCAAGATAACGTCTCCATTCTCTCCTTTGGGGAACGAGGGTTACATACATAAACAAGATTTTCCCTCAGTCATTCACTATGAGTAATGTTGAATTGATCGACTAGCAAATTCTCTAATTGATAAATTTAACACAACGTCTTCATTTCCTCCTTTGGCGAATCCCCTAGTCGATCAATTCGATATAATGTCTCTGTTCCCTCCTTTGGGGAACTAGGGTTGCATACGTAACTAAAACGTTGAAATTTAGTAGTGACAAAATTTTGTAGTGACCTTTCCCAAGTGAATCAATCAATCAATCAATCAATCAATCAATCAATCACTACGCTATGTCAAATTGATCAACTAGGGGATTCGCTAGTTGACCAAGTCAACAAAACATCTCTATGTCAACAAATCAACTCTCTCCTTTGTGGAATAAGGGTTATGTGTGTAACCGAGATGTTATTTTGCAAGATTAGTAGTAGTATTCAGCTTAAAGTGCAATTTAAAGGCTTATTTAAGTTATCTTGGCCAGTCACTGGAAAAAAAAAAGTTGTATGTTGTGTAGGGGTTAAAATTATAAAAAAATAATAATAATAATACTTTTATTCCAGCCAAACTAAAAGACATATGACTTTCTCCTGAAGAAAAATATATTATAGGAAATACTGTGAAAATTTTCTTTGCTCTGTTAAACTCTGTTAAACAAATTTCACAGGAGGGCTAATACTTTTGCCTTTAACTCTATGAATGTTAGGGTTTTGGATGGAGCACGAGGGTTAGCAAAATAGCTTCCAGCACCTTGTTTGGTATTTAATGATGGTGTTTTGGTCAAGTCGGGTAGGGCGGTCACCTTTAAGGTTGTGTGTGTGTGGCTTCGGGGGCAGCAGGTCTGCTTTATTCCAATCTCTGATCATACTGTGATGAAGATCACACCCAGCGATGCGTTGGGTTGGCGGTGTGTGTATGGCCAGACAGGTGTTCGCTCAATAGCTGTCCCACTTCTCTGACCTTAAAGCTTTTAATCAGCTCTGTCTGAGAGGCCGTCAATCCTTTCAAAGCATGACAGTGGTGGAGAGATGGAGGGAGGGGAAGGGTGAGGCTACGCGTAAGGTTAGACAGAATGGTGAAACAGGAAAATGGGTATCTATTTCTAGGAATGTACCTTTGCAAGAGTACAAACAACTCTGTTACTGGTACAAAGTATGCGTTTTGAAAATTGACAAGCCTAGTACGTCTTAAGGGGGCCCTCTGTGATTATGTAGATTTTGGGTCGTGCTCACCAGACACCAGATCTGTTTCTTAAGGGAGGTTCGCATAGCACGAATGCATTCAAAAACACCTAGACAGAATATTCAGGTCTTTTTACACTTGTTTTATCTTATTTATCTAAAATTTCTGAAAGGTGGTAGTGCAATAACTGTCAGATATCTCAAATTGTATGCTAATTAAATGAATCGATTGACTCTTCTAAAGCATAAAAATACCATCATATATTTGCAGATATTTAGGAAACATGCCACGTGAACATTCTCGTTTATCTGAAAAACAATGCTGAAGTCAGATATTCTGCTTTGGAAATGGGTGTTCTGTGCTGGAACGCTGTCTTTGTTTTGGTTCTTTTAACCCGCCCACTGCCACCTTAGCCAATTATATTTCAGCACCCCGGGTTACCTTGATAGAAAACAGCTTAACTCATTCATTCATTCAGAAAGGCTCTCAAAGAATGCGTCCGTGACCGAAATGAGACCTCCGGTGGGCAGTAGCAGACTGCAGGTGAGCAGGTTACATTGTAACCCTGTGTCCTAACAACACGCTACGTGATGAGATTTGCGGTAATAAGCACCAGAAGGCTGTTTGCACCAGATGAAACACGACAGAAATTTAAATACAGCCATTCAGAGACACAGAATATGCACTCACTCAAGAAATGGTAATTTTTATATTCTAATTAATACATATTAAACTTGTTTAACATTATTAAATGTACAAGCTAAATCACTATGTGTTGGTTTTGAGTCACAGTTCTAAAGTTCAATTTCAAACGGTTTATTTTATTTTCAAGATTTGAGGTAAACTGTCTGCTGCTGCTTTCAGTAGTATGGCAATAAATAGAATGTAAAATGGCATTCACACTCACATTGTTAGCATTTAACACTGAATAAAGCACATGAGGTGTACCTGAGGTGATCATTGTCAGTTCTGTTGTTCAGCTGCAAGAAATAGAAGCCGTTTTTAATTAATTCGAGGAGTTGGTTAGAACAAAAACTTCTTTTAATATGGAGAATATTTATTTTGTCGCGTGCCGTTGCTTTTATATAGAACATGACTTAAATCAGCCTTTAGGCTCGAGCAGCAGACTCGATCCTTTTGGTCCTCAATCTGGCAACCTGCGCTTGCATTTGTTTTGATCCAGGAATGCAATACCTAGTTCAACCACTGGGTGTCAAACTTACATACTGCACCTTTAAACTATTATGTAAAAAAAAATGTGTGGATATATTCTATGTGTGTGGAATATTCTCTCCGTTAAATAGCACTTGGAAAATAGATATTTTTAAAATAATTTAAATCTATCTATTGTGGTTCTCATAATTAATTGGCGTAAGTGATGACAGAAATGCATTCATTTGATGTGACCTGGCCCGCACATATTCCAAATGTATTTGCACACATCTAATGAAAAACGACACATTTCAAAAGTAAACTACAGCCAAAAAAAAAAAAGAAACGATGTCAATTTTCCATGTTCTCCCCTCTGAATTGCAAATGTGTGTTGATTGCACTGGCAGACTCGGGCTGATGTTGGATTCTCCAGGTGGGTGCCGTGCGTTGGCAGTGCCTGAAATTATTCACTATTATATGCAAAAATTTTGGAGCGTTTAAAAAAAAAAGAGCTATACAAATTCAAATATACAACTTGTTGCTCCAATGGAAGCATCTGGGGCATGTGAGTCATTTCCACCGGAATATGGTGTGTTGTATGAGAGGAAGCGATGATGAGTTTAATCCTTTGCTGCTAGCAAGTTTGTGTTGCTTCCTTAAGCTGCGGATTTGCCAAGACCGTGCCCGATTTTGAGTTCTTTCGAGCGGCGCTCCTCCACTTGCAGGGTTCAGTGAGTGACAGTAATTTCAATCCAAGCTAATTGAGTTGTTGAATCTCCCTTTGAGTCTCTTTTCTCGCTCGCTTCAGGGTCTCTGATCAATAGTAATACACTATTGTGATATGTCAGCCAGACTTATTTATATATTTAGCCCATTCTTTCTTTATCAAAGGGTATGAGGCGAAAAAAGCAGACTCTTTTCACAGGGGATTGTCTCGCGTCGTAAGAAAGGCTCGGTAGACCTCTGGGGAGGTTTGAATTCAGTTTGCACACTGACATGGTTCGGAGTTTAACCTCAGAACATCCTTGGAACAGCAGGTAATTATAGTGTCGCTTTGATGGCTATTAATGAAGGGAACTGTTAAAGGCGGCATCAATGCGTTTGTGTTGAAACTCTCTGTAATTATGCATAGTATGCTTAGTTAGATCATTTTACTCATATCACATCCTTTATAAAGAGAGACTCTTTTCTTTTCCCCAGTGACATCCCTACATCATAAGCCGGACTTTAATGGCCGTTTCCACTGAGTGGTACGGTACAGTACGGGTTGGTATGCTTTTATGGCCATTTCCACTGTCAAAAGGTACCAAAAAGCGAACCGTACCGTACCACTTTTTGGGTACTTCTTCCAAAGGGTACCTAGCATGACAAAAGGGTACCAAAAGGCGGAGCTAGACGCGCAGCTGAACGCTATTGGTTTACAGAGAAGCGTCACTAGCGCGTACACAAGCTAGGAGAATGAAAACAAAGGAAGTGCCATTTTTAAATACACAGCCAAGATATTACATCGTAATACAATATACATATAATAACGAGCCATGATCAACCCGAGCTCAAACACTTTCTTCAGATAGCTCGTGTATGCTCGCTGCGCGTCTATATTTAAAATAACAAACTTCTTGAACTGATGATAATAACGTGCGCGTGATTATTGAAGTGCTTCTGACATCCTTTAAGAAATGGACAAACACGAGGGTGAAGCGCGAAAAAACAAAGGAGCAAATGATTCTATCAGCAACCTAAAACATGAACAAACTGCCGTGTTTAACTATTATCATCACCATTTGGACTATTATGAGCTCATAATGACGGAATTACTTTCTAACAAGAGGTTACCTGTGCTGGTGAAGATTAAAGATACAGATGAGAGGTTTGCACTGACTGTGGGCTATATGTTGGGTGTTGTTTTTGAACCCAAATAAAGACTAAATGTATGCTGTGTGTAGTTTTTCTGTGACATATCGGAGAATGTTTTGGTAACATATCAGACACTGTAAGGGTCTGTATGTGTTCATATGTTGCATTTATTTATTTATTTTATATAATTGCTTCTTATATGATATGTGAATGACCTGTGCAGCTTTACTTTGACATTTCCGTGGGCGAGAATGACGTCGACTGAAACTTTGTCATACACCACGCCCACCAAAAGTGGAAACGCAAGCCTGATAAAGGTGACCTGTACCGTACGACTGTACCGTAAACGGGCCATAAATGAAGCGTGCCGTCTGATTCATTTAATGTCGTTTTGCTGCATTCTACACTCAAAAAAAGTGATGTTTGGTGTTTGTACAAACTACTTATGTAAAATAGCTGAAACAATACAATTCTTGAGGATAACCTAATTGCTTTATGTTCAATCCACTTAAATTGATAAAAGCTAATAAGTTAACTTAATTCTTTCATGTTATCCTAACAGAAATCATTTGTGTGCAGCCCAGCATTTTTTACAGTATACATTTTAAAAGAAAAGCATCCCCCCATCAAAATCCTTTGATTTTCCAGTTGCACTGCATGATCCCACAAGATCATTTCCTTGTTTTCCAAGCAAAGACCCTCTTTTTTGAGCCCACCCACCCTGTTCCTTTCACACAATCAGGGCAATTACCTCAGGCCTGCTTTTGCAATGAAGTATGAGGAACTAGTCTCAACCACACTGACTTGTGCTATATGCTAACGCACATATGCTAACGTTCTTCATTCAAGGCTCCATTGGTGAGTTTTTATACCCCATGGCCTTCATGTCAATACACAGCATTGGACTTCTGAGGTCTTGTGGGGAACGCTGTAACTCATTCCACCCCTCGACATTTTCAGACATTCTCCCTCTCCTCAACCTGTGGTTTTGTGGTCCTCGTATTCATCTCGTAGCCAGATACTTTTCATTTAATTGAAAGCCAGAAATGCCTCAGTCTTTAACTCTTCATATGTGCAATCAGCACCCCGCTTCTGCAGTTCCCTTCAGAGAAATCTCTCAATCTAGATATTCAAAAATGAACTGTTCTGCTTAGATGCAGTCAGAATAACACAATGACTCCATGTTGCTGTGCTGTCGTTTGCTTAATGGCCACAAACGATTTGGCGAGTTTTTAAATGAAGAAAAATATCATCCGAATATCGCATTCCACCCATCGCACCGCAGACTGCTGGATTTTGTTGGAGAGGGAAGGTTATTGACGGAAGGACATGCATTATGATAGATGATGTGTCATTTGGATTGGGTTTCATCCGCTCTTTGATGTGCGACCTGGAATAACAACCTCCAGACTCGCTGAGATAATCTGACAGATTGCTGGAAAGTTTCCGTGATTGGAACAAAAGTCACATTGAAGGTTTACAGAACTGTTGTTGAGAAAGTGAAAACTGGATCTTGGATATGGACGTGGTGTGTTTTGGACTAAAGTGTGTGCGTTTGTGTGGATATGGGAAAAAGCTCTAAATTGTGGTGTGTGGTGAAGAGTTGGAGGAGGGGGGGATTCGACGTCCCTCTACCCAGATGGGCAGCACATGCACTGGAGACTAAAGGAGCACAAGAGATGTGGTGAGCATTCCGTGGGCTGTGTGTGGAGAATGGAACGCTCCCAAAGAGCCATTGGAAAGATCCATTGCGGTCTTGGTCACGGAAATAGTAAGGCCCCATACTCTTGGAGTTCTCCTCAGAAACACTGAACGGTTTATACATCTCCGTCTTTACATTTTCCTCTTCTTTACTCTTGCTCTAAATCAGCAGTTCTCAAACTTAGTCCTCACTATCCCATGCCCTACACATTTTGCATATCTTTCCTGTTTAACACACATGATAACCAGCACGTTAGAAGAGGAACTGTGTTCCTATTTACATATTCCCTACACAGTGTTCACTGCTCTCCACCCCCTGGCTTCTGAACACAGCTGAATGTTAAGTTTAATTAATTTAAAAACAAAGATTTGCACTACATGGTTTGTAGCATCTCCATACTCAATTTATTAGAGAAGTGTGAAGAGGTATTTAACCCTAATCATGACATTTGCATAAAAGTCACATCTCATGCACTTTAATACCCTTTAAAAACATGCTTCTTTCAAACTGGAATCATGGCAATATATCCTGGGATGTCCACTTCACAGGGCACTTATGGTCAAATTGAACAAACCACTGAAGGGGTACATACAAAAAGCGCAGAGCAGTGGGTTGCAAGGACCAGGATTGAGAACTGCTGTTCTAAATAATTCATATATTGCATTGTCCAAAATGGTAGCCATATACTTCTTTTGGCTTTTTTGGTGTGGATGCATCATGATCCAAACGTTCTTGATTTCTTGTGCGAGTGAACAAAGTGTTCCCTTCAGGTGCTTTACTCCAGAGGAACTTTTTTACAGTTCCTAGAATTGGTGGTGGAAGTACCTGCTTTTTGACTTATCTGCACCACAGGAATTTCTAACGATTTTGGCTATGTGAATCCCTTACTTCAGAGTAGGGTTTAACCCAGCACAATAGAAACTTCAGTGACTTAAGTGTATGCTTATTAGTTTGAAAGATGCCATGAGAAACAACAGTACAGTATTTTAAAGTGTTTTAAAGTCACATGTACATATATTTTTTCTCTGGTGCTGTGTTCTCAGTTGTACAAGTTGTCATCAGTAATCTAACCCTCCCTTTTGCTGTTTCTGTTGCATAACTTATATGTCTACATGCTATCTTCATTATCACGAAACACATAACATGCAGCTCCAATCACAGCAACCTCCAGTTATTGATTTTAGTTATTGATTGACACAGAATAAGCATTAAGTCTATATGTTGATGGATACATCATTTTGTAGTCATGTTGTGAGACACAATGATTTAATTTCATGCTTTCTTTTGTTGTTTTTAGCAAAATCTCATGCATCATTACCGCAACCAATGTTAATTAAGTAGTAATTTATTTAAAAATGTTTTCTTTTCAGTGCATGTAAAGATTCTACAAATTATGTTCTTTCAGGTTATTCACATAATTTTGAAAATATATCAGGTTTTATAAAAATATATTTAAAGAAATGCTTGTCAATTGTGTAAGGGTGTTTCGGTAATGAGAAAAAATATTTAAAACTGATAAATTACGAATTAATTTTGTTTCAGATTCTCAAGTAACTTTACATGACTGTTAATAATCATTAAATGTCAAAGGAAATTTGCTTTTTTAACAAAGCCGACTTTGCAGACTGTTGCGGTAATGAGATTTTTAAAATAAAAAAAATTATGTACAAAAAAGTTGGTAAATGGCAAGTATTTTTTAATAAATGTTGACAAATGCTTTAGACTTTTCCTAATATCTGTAATGACAAAAAAATCACAAAAATTTCATATTCATGGTGTAGAGCAGTGGTCCCCAACCTTTTTATCACTGCGGACCTTTTTTTACCACGGCCCGGGAGGTGGGTGTACGTAGATTACTAGGCGACCATCAACCTTTTTCTCATAGGATTACAATCTGCCAAAACATTAGAACTTAGATACACGTTTTATTTATGGAGAAAATAAAAAATCACTGCAGTGTTTGTGTATATTTCATCTAAAATATGAAGCTGTCCAGTCACGTGACTCGCGGTGTGCTCATGCGCCTGGAATGTGCGAGGTTAGCACGTCGCTCCCAATATTGTGCACAAGCCTTGCGCTTCCATTGGAAATAACGAACTTATGCGCTAAAGACGAGATATGTGAATGGCCCCTAGTCAGCCTTAAGGCTGCCGTCATTTGAGATCTCCAGCAGTTGACCTTCTTGCACAGACATGCTGAATTCACCTGATTAATTGACAAATAGGTTGCGGATCCATTCCTTGGCAGATCGTGGGTCCTTCACTGGACATTTTCCCTTTCGCAAAGAAATATTTCAAAGGCTTCTGTTTCTTACTCATTTTGCTGGCATTCATTCATTCATTTTCATTTCAGCTTAGTCCCTTTATTAATCTGGGGTTGCCACAGCGGAATGAACCGCCAACTTATCCAGCATATGTTTTACGCAACGGATGCCCTTCCAGCTGCAACCCATCTCTGGGAAACATCCATACACACCCATTCACACACACACACTACGGACAATTTAGCTTACCCAATTCACCTATACCGCATGTTTTTGGACTTGTGGGGGAAACCGGAGCACCCGGAGGAAACCCACGCCAACACAGGGAGAACATGCAAACTCCACACAGAAACGCCAACTAACCCAGCCGAGGCTCGAACCAGCGACTTTCTTGCTGTGAGGCGAACGTGCTACCCACTGCGCCACTGTGAGGCCATTTTGCTGGCATGTGGGTTAAATTTTGGTGCTTAAATGATTGAGATGTAACCGAGAAAACATGGTAATTTTTCAAATTAAAAGATCATTCAGATAATAAATAAAACAAAAATAATTAATGATTTCTTGTGCGGCCCGGTACCAATTGATATGGGGTTTGGGGACCACTGGTGTAGAGGCATCATCATGCAAAAGCAAACCTTTTGGCTGCCTTTGCAGAAGATTATCTGTTTGCTAATAATAGAGAAGTAAAAATAGCCTACCACATATGGTGAAAAAGTACAAATGGGCATCGCATGACCCAAACTTATCTCACTTTTTAAAGGTGCTCTAATGAGTAATGTTTAATACAGATATGACGGTCATCTTGGGCACTTTTATGTAGCACTGGTCAATATGGCATAGTCGACCTAGTCGTTTGCAGGCATCATTTTGCAAACACAAGAGTTTTTAGTTACCCGTGTTACTATAAAAATGTTCAATTTGCTGTCAGCCATGGTTAGTTTACTTTACGAGCAAACGTGTCTGATAATGGGGAGTTGGAAAGATAAATTATCGCCTGATGATGGGATCTCAGCATGCGTGAGGTAATGAGGTAAAAACTTTAAATTTACGATTTGCATCAGTCAAGCGTTCATGTAAATTATGAGTGCTTGCAAAAAAGCGCTAATGATTGCTAACAACATTTCTAGCGCTGCCTAGACTGAAAAAAACGCCACACTATTATGTAATGAGTCAAAGTGTCCTCATTTACATTTAATTATAAATCCATCCATGATGAAACCAAGATAGTTTCATTAAAAAAAAAAAAGTCTTTAAATTCCAAGAAGTCTTTCTTTAGCTATATAATAGATCCAACCGATCTTCCAATTATACATTTTTTATGGTCTCATGTAGTGCCAGATAACAGATGACGGCGCTTGCTGGTCGCATATTAAATGTAGTGTTAATTGTGAGTGGTCCAGACTCTCTCACTAGCCCCTCCAGTGGGAGTGCGAAATCCCAACCGGACATGTTAATGGATCAATCTGCTCTGTCGAATGAGGGGGAGAGACCAAATCTGCCCACCAGCCCAGCTGTCCTGTTTCCACAATACTGACCTGCTTAAACCTCAATAATCAGCCATGCTCTTTGATGTCTGATGGACATTTCATTTTTTTTTCTTTCTACAAATCGTTAAAAATAGATGAATCTCTCAACATGACTTCCCTCTAAGAAATCTTCTTAAAAATCTTTCATCAGAGAGACCCAGGAGGGGGGCTTGAGGATTTCAGCAGCACCTCACATCAAATATTGATTATCTGTTCTCTCTCTTTTTTTTTGTTTTTCAAAATAGTTCTCCCTTCAGGGGGTTGTGCTACTGTTAGTCACAAGAAGCTAGAGAGTTTGGAAAGCTAATCTGAGGTTGATATATCACGTAGACTTAACAAAAAGTGGCAAATGCAATATCTAGAGACTGCAAAACCTATAAACAATAGCAAAATAAAAAGGTAAAACCGTTCACTACTTGACAAAAGTTTTGTCGCCTATCCAAGTTTTAGAAACAACAAATAATAACTTGACTTCTAGTTGATCATTTGGTCTCAGAAGTGGCTTATATGAAAGGCAAAGGTCTCTAGATCACGCTTATTTTACCAAAATAAAATATGATCATACCTTGATTTTTAATTATTTAATTAGGACAGTAAGGTCTGACTTCGCTTAGACAAAAAGTTTTGTCACTTAACAGTAATAATGTACAGTATAGAATATAAAGTCATGGTGCAGTGGAAAAATAATTAATATTGTGTATGACTCCCATGAGCTTGGACGACTGCATCCATACATCTCTGCAATGACTCAAATAACTTATTAATAAAGTCATCTGGAATGGCAAAGTTAGCGTTCTTGCAGGACTCCCAGAATTCATCAAGATTCTTTGGATTTATCTTCTATGCCTCATCCTTCATCTTACCCCAGACATGCTCAATAATGTTCATGTCTAGTTACTGGGCTGGCCAATCTTGGAGCACCTTGACCTTCTTTGCGTTTAGGAACTTTGATGTGGAGGCTGAAGTATGAGAAAGAGCGCTATCCTGTTGAAGAATTTGGCCTCTCCTGTGGTTTATAATTTCATGGGCAAGACACATGCCTTGATAACTCTACCTTCTGTCACTTTTCCAAATGATCAACTAGAAGTCAAGTTATTATTTGTTGCTCTTACAACTGGTAGTCTATATCAGACCATTGATTACTAGTGTGCATATATGAATTGATACGCCTAGTGGTTATTTTGACCCACATAGTTTGTGTCGTCATTTTAGTACAATTGTTTTTTAGATGGTATTTTAATAGAATGGCATAATGCTTTAATGATATTTTCGAAAAGCTGAAAAGAACGAAAGAAAGAACCAAAGAAAGAAAGAAAGATGGCATGCATTGTCTTAGTATAGTAGAAGTATAGTGTACACATATATTCATTCATTTTCCTGCGGCTTAGTCCCTTTATTCATCAGGGGTCGCCACAGCGGAATGAACTGCCAACTTATCCAGCATATGTTTTACACAGCGGATGCCCTTCCAGCTGCAACCCAGTACTGGGAAACATCCATACTCACTCATTCACACACATACACTACGGCCAATTTTGTTTATTCAATTCACCTACAGTCTTTGGACTGCGGGGGAAACCGGAGCACCCGGAGCGAACCCACACGAACACAGGAAGAACATGCAAACTCCACACAGAAAGGCCAAATGACCCAGCCGGAACCAGCGACCGTCTTGACCTTCTTGCAACTGCGCTAACCACTGAGCCACCACTAAGCCTATATATATATATATATATATATATATATATATACACACAATTTTTAGAAAGAATTTTCAGGTGATTTATTTAATTTAATTTGTATTTATTTTATTCTTGTGTCATGTTCCTTCATGCATAACATTCAAATTGCTCATCCATGTAATCCATTTAATCATTATACTTACCTCCAATCCGATTTTCCTTGTGAACACTTTGGATTAAAATTTTTCCAGGCTGAAATTTTGCCTATTGATGATGATGATGGACAGGGAGAGGATTTGTCATGCATGGCCGTCTTAGCATATCCTCCAGCACCTCCAACTTTAAATAGTTTTTTTTTCTTCTCTCTACTGGTTGTGCTGAGTTGACAGTGTAGTCCAAGGTGGCCTGGGAACATCGGCTCAGACACAAAACACAAACCCATACTCAAAATACACTTCATGTCAGATACAGACATGAAGTTGCACCAGACAACCGTTTTATTTAGTCTGCGGGATTTGGGGTTGCACGCTGTTGCATGTCGCTTTTACCTGTGATGTGCTTCGACTAGGGGTTTTAGACATCTTGAGAGAGTTTGGTGAAATATTGCAATTTTTTTCTGTTAAAGCATTAGTTCAGCTGAAAAAAAGAGAAAGTTTTGTCATCATGTGCTCACTGTCATCTCATTCCAAACACATGAGACTGCATGGTTAATGCTCAGAGCACCAATTAATATATTTGTAATATATTTGTATTAATAAATTTGTAATTTGTAAGCCTGAAATGTTTCAGGCCCATCTATGAAAGTCCATGTACTATAAATAAAACTTTAGGTCATGATTGTGTTGTAAAATATCTTTACATAACTTGTTAGGGTATATAATTGATTTATGTAATAAACAGATTGAAATTAAGCAATTATTTACATTTAAACAATGATTAGCATGAATGGCCTAAAAGGCCTAAAATGTAGTTTTAATTTACTTTACCATATAGCCATTCAAAACATTTTTTTCTTGACAGAGAATTAAAGATGAATTTTAGCTTAAACCGTAGTCCTAATGATTCATATAAAGCACGTCAAAAAAAGTCAATACAAAATTAATATCTGTGACTCTCTATGACACTTTGAGTTCATATGAAGCAAAACAATCACCCTGATAAAACACGTCACATGCATACTATTATTATTATTATTATTATTATTATTATTATTATTATTATTATTATTATTATTATT
>CAIGQW010001850.1:35827-55891 GCA_903798125.1 Danio choprae | reverse complement strand
ATTAATTTGCCTCACCTATCAGCCTATCACTAGTTACATCTCCTAATTAATATTTATGTGACAAGCTGATACGGTTTCTAATGTGTGGTTCCAGATTGTTCTTGGGACCCTGGGTCAGGTTTTCTCTGTAAGATGACCCACATAACCTTGTGCATGAACTCCTCAGTGCGGCATTATAATTCAGAGCCATGCCGTGACCATACGCGCCACACTTATATGCCAATTAGCACAGCGAAATGTCCTGTCATTCATCACCCGATGAATGCATGTGCATGTAAATGCCAACAATACAAACAACACCAACAACGGTAGACAAAGTGGACCAGCTCCAGTTAAAAAAACCGAGGGATTATGCTGCAAAAACTGAGAGATAAATGTGGCAATTTGTTCTGTAATTAGGCAGCGAAAGCCGGGAAAGGAAAACATGTCACCGGACTTCAGCTGTGCTGGATTAATAGCTGGCAGTGCCCAGGGTGCAGTGCCTCTGTGGACCGGGCTGGGTTTTAATGAGAGAGGAAAGCGCTGAGCATTCTGGGCTGTTTAGGGTATCAAAGGACACATATACTGCAGCCAACTCTGTGAAGAGGGACTCGCGGATGGCGCTGAGGTCTTCTTCAGGCATTTTTATTAGTAATTGGTATGCTGAGACTGGAAGTAGAATGAAAGAGAAGAAAGGGAGGAGATAAAGTGAGGGGAAAAGTGGGAAAACCTGCTACAAGACAGTAGCTGGGTTTACATCCTAATGTGAGATGAATCTATTTACCAAAAATAAATAAAAAGAAACAACCCAAAATGCAAATTAGGTGTGTTTCCATCATTCGAGTGGATGACGGTGATATTGCTAAGCTGTGAAACTGGAAAGACATCATCAGTGGTGTCTTGTAAAATGGTCATGCTGGTTTAATGTTTGCTACACTGTAAACAAACAAGAAACAAAACATCGCTACCTTAATTTGCTACCAATCATATAAACTTTTCTAGTCATCTCAACTTACATCTATCGAACTGACTAAAAATATTAAGTTAAACTTTGAATTACTTAAAAAAATAGCTGAAACCAAGTTAAAGTGACATAAAAAACATTTGTTGTCATGACCTTGTCATACGTTTTTTACAGTGTACCATTATTTTAATTAACTTTTTAAATGAAGTATGTTTATTTGGAACATATATGCAAAACTTAAATGGATAGAAGGATACAATACAATAAAATCACCCCCACCCACGTTCACGTTGTTCAGCTCCGAAATCTGTTATAGAGCTGAACTAAATTCAGCCACAACTTCTGGTTTACATATACTTTTAAAGCTATAGTTCATCGTTTATTCTCCCTTGTGTGGTTTCAAATCTTTCTGAGTTTCTTTCTCCTGTTCAACACAAAAGAAGATCTTTTGATGAATGCTGATTCTTGAAACCCATCGACTTCTATAGAAGGAAAATAAAATATGGTAGTCAGTGGGTGCAAGCTGCCAGCATTTTTCTGAATATTTTCTGTTGTTTTCAGCAGAAGAAAGAAACTGACGTAAGTGAAGGTGAGTAAATGGTGGCAGAATTTAAATGTGTTGGTGAACTACCCCTTTAAGAATGCTCAAACACACACAGTTTAAGTACTTTCTTGTTCTGACAAGCTCTAATATGATTGGCTGGCTCTGATAAAAGATTTTCTTTTTAAAAAGTACAAAAGCTGTTGTTGTTTTTTTGTTTGTTTGTTTTTTAATGCAGTTTAGTGCTTTTATTTACCTATAAAAGGTGCATAGTATTACCTTGACAGTACATGAGCATATCTTAGGATGTTCTCTTGGTTCTTTTACTCCGGACCAAGAAAGTAATTCATACATTTATTCCTACACTGTAAAAAAAGTTAATGACAAAAAGTCAAGACAACACATATTTGTATGTTGCTTTAACTTATTTCAATAAGTTAATGAGGATTCAACAATTTTTTTTAAGTTACACAAAGTTTAACTCAATAATTTTAGTCAGTTTGATTGATGTAAGTTAAGCTGAATAGAACAGTGTAGTAGCCAACCATTAACATACAACTAATGTGCATATATCATTAATCACGTTTGCAAGATATGAATGATTGCGGAAGTGATGTTTATGTTTATGTAAAATAAATGCAGAAATTCATGAGACCACATTGAGATCTCAAAGCTTTCATGCTGCTGAGAACAGCATTTACATCAATTGTTTAATATAGGTTGCATGTTTTTTTTCTCTTAACAATATCTATATTCATTCATTCATTTTCATTTCGGCTTAGTCCCTTTATTAATCTGGGGTTGCCACAGCGGAATGAACCGCCAACTTATCCAGCACATGTTTTACGCAGCGGATGCCCTTCCAGCTGCAACCCATGACTGGGAAACATCCACACACACTCATTCACACACATACACTACGGACAATTTAGCTTACCCAATTCACCTATACCGCATGTCTTTGGACTTGTGGGGGAAACCGGAGCACCCGGAGGAAACCCACGGCAACACAGGGAGAACATGCAAACTCCACACAGAAACGCCAACTGACCCAGCCGAGGCTCGAACCAGCGACCTTCTTGCTGTGAGGCGATCGTGCTACCCACTGCGCCACTGTGAGGCCCCAATATATATATAGAACGCATTTGATGATATCGATGTGAATTCGGTACACCAGTCAAGTCATATATATATTTATTTATTTATTTATTTATTAGATATATATTTTTTAATAATAATAATAATACACTTTGCTAGAATTGCACTTTGCTTCACAAAGCAATTCTTGAATGGTGGAGCTTTTTTTTAAGAAAAGAAGGCGGGGCTTCAGAGCCACACCCACCTATTACATCAGTTTATAATATTGGATCAATGGTAGCTCATATATGTTCACCAGTCCACTTTAGCAAGATGTTTCAAACTCCAATCAACCTTGTATTTGGCCTGAATTTATTCCAAAACTGACACCAAGCTTGTTCTTCAATTTGTCTTCACAGTTTTGCATCAGTTTTGTGAGGCACAATACTACACAAACACTGTCTGCAGAGTCATTCTGAGCCATGGTAAAATTATTCACCCTAAAAACCAGTGCTTACAATTACTTACAATTACTACAACTAGCAGGCTGTTTTTGTCCTGCTAAAATAACTAAAGACAAATTACTCCAGAAGCCTCACACATTCAAATTATAAATGATCACGCCTACTCTTAATAAGCAGGATAAAAGCTGACAAAAGCATGTCATACATTTAGCAAACAAAGCTAAAATGATAAAGAGCACAAATATTTATTTCATTGAAATGGTGGAAGATGCTAGAAAAGCAAGCAGATAAACAATGGGAGAAAAAAAACTGAGAATGGTGTGCGGAGAGAGAGGAGGGGAAGACAGTGATAGGGAGAGACATGGGCTCCGGCGTGACAGATAAGAGAGGACGGCCACAGCAGCAGTGGAGAGCGGACACCAAATGTGTTCTGAAGGGTCCCCTGGGCGCTACACTGGAGGTCATCACCACGCTGTTGCAGAACATTTCAGTCCAGAGCTACTGTGAAAACGCACACACGCACACATACACACAGAAGTACTAGCTGCAGTTCAATTACAAATGTGCCGAAATCTGTTACATTGTATAAACGCTGAATATTTGATACAGTGTGCATAAATATTACACAAATGGCCTTCTGAAAATGCACAGTGGAAAAATGGTGCAAAGAACATCGGGTCTGTGTCAAGTGGATTCAAAAATAAATACAAACCCGCCTCAAACTTGTAATTCTGGTTGAACTGCTGTTGCCATATGGGACTAATTGGATATTTAAACAAACAGAGCAATATTTTGAAATCATTCAGCTTAGGAAATAAAAGTTTCTATGTACAGTAGTATTTTAAAGGGGACCTATTATGCAAAAATCCCTTTTATAAGGGGTTTAAACACAGCTGTGTGGCAGCAGTGTGTAAATATAGCCAGCATGTAATGATATAAAAAGTATTCATTTTATTTTTTTATAATCACACTTGATAAAAACAGTCTGCAGAAACACATTGATTGACATTCTCCCTTTGTAAGTGTCATCAGAGGGGGGGAAGCCCCGCCTATAGTGACCATCTCTCTCTCATTAGCATAGGACATTAGTTTTGTCTTTGAATCTGCCACTGTGCTCACACACAGGTATTTATAGCTCCGCCCTCTTTTGAAAAGAGCACAATCTCATTTGAATTTAAAGCGACAGTCACCAAAATGGCACAATTAGGATCAAAGCATAAAAGGAGCAGTTTCAAAGAGTTGTTAAACATATATGGGTATTTTGAGCTGAAACTACACTCACTCACACTAGGGACATCAGAGACTTATTTTAAATCTCATAAAAAGGAGCATAAAAGGTCTGCTTTAAAGGAACACTCCGCTTTTAGCTTAGCTTAGCATAAATCATTGAATCGGATTAGATTAGCATCTTGCTGAAAAAAAAAAGAAGATACTTTTTTCTATTTAAAGCTTGACTCTTCTGTAGTTACATCATTTATTATGACCGTTGGTAAATTAAAAGCTGCTATTTTCCAGGTCGACATGGCTAGGAACTATACTCATACTCAACATTCTGCCGTAATAATCAAGGAACTAAGCTAAGCTAAAAGTTCTCCCTCTAGACCCAAAGATCAGCTGAATGGATTCAAAAAAGGTCAAACTCATGTGTTTAACTCTAGGGGACTTGTATTATGAGCCTATTTCCTTTAAGTGTGTTCCTTTAACATGAAAGAAAGCACATTTTAGCATTAAGCTCAGCATGAAATCAATTAAAACCTATTTACTTTGTAAGCATGCATTACTGGTCCGATGAGGAATAGTTAATTAGTGCGAGTTAATCCACTAAAGAAATGTCTTTGTAGTACCAATCATATGGTGTTCCGTTTTAGTTTGGATGGAACATTTTGTTTTTCCAGGCGTCAGTCTGCTGTGAGCTAAAGATTGGTAAAGCTAAAAGATGTAAGCCGAATCAGGCTTCATTCTCCATTTTATCTCATTCAATATTCCGTTTCATTTGGAAGTCTGTCATAATGCTGAAGTAAAGTCAGTTGAGACCTCTGATTCCCATATACTTTAAGAAGGCTTAAACTGCCGTGAAGTATTTTGTGGAAAAATATAAAGTGCTTTCATGGTCCGGGTAGCTCTTATCTGATTGGTGGGCTCGGAAAATAGGATATAAAAGCTGTTACCGGTGCGGTATCTTTTCAAAGATGTTAAAGGGCACCAATTTTTTAAAAAATTCAAGATTTAATATAAATCTTTTGTGTCTCCAGAATGTGTCTGTAAAGTTTCAGCTCAAAATACCCATCAGATTATTTATTATACCTTTTTAAAGCTTGGAAATGTGAGCTGTTTGGACTGTGTAGCTGTTTTTGTTGCCTGTGCCTTTAATGCTAATGAGCTGGTACTCCCCGCCCACCGTTCCCACGTGCGTGTCACAGCCATAGTCTTCACGTAGACAAACAGCTCAGTGCCAGACAAGAATGAAGCAGATCTCCCTTACTACAGTACAGTATGAACTTTCACAACGGTTATTAGATATATTTGTTGTGGAGTTAATTTAAGCCTTTCTGAAGCGATGAGTCACACACAATGATATTATAAAGTTCACTTGTGTACACACACACACTCACACACTTAGCTTTGCACTGTTTTTGCTGGGCAAATGTGACAGGGTACTCGTAAATATTCACTACTGTATGGACATCGTTATGTTATTGTACGAAATAAACCTGATTTAAGTCTACCAACCGGGAATATTCATAGTTCATAATTCATAATTTTATTGACACTACAAAAGATGATTTTCATCATAGGTGCCCTTTAAAGGTACATATTGGTACCTTAAAGGTATATATTAAAGGGATAGTTCACCATTTAACTTTCACTTGTCACATACCTGTTGTCAAAAACACAAAGGAATTTGTTCTGAAGAAAGCTGGAAATCATTGACTACCATAGTATTTGTTTTTTTTACTATGGAAGTCAGTGGTTATTGGTCTCCAGCAGTCTTCAAAATATCTTTTTTTAGGTTCAAAGAGAAAAATAATCAACTTATTAATGTTTGGAACCGAGGGCGAGTGAATTGTGAGTACATTTTCAGTTTTGGGTAAACTATTGCTTTAATTCAGTTTGATTCATTCATTCAATTATTTTCCTTTGGCTTAGTCTCTGATTTATTAGAGGTCGCCACAGCAGAATGAACCGCCAACTATCCCAGCATATGTTTTACACAGCGGATACCCTGCCAGCCACAACCTAGTACTGGGAAAAAAAGTCAGTGATTGGTTCCGCCCAGTTTTAAACTGGGGACCTTTTCTTGCAAGAAAGCAATAATAATGATAATAATAATAATACATTTAGGCCTAGTCTACTTATCATTTGAGAACTCATGGAAAGCTTATAAAAGTAGTCAGAACCACAACAGGAATTCCTCCGTTACATAAACAAAAAGATATCCTACAATTAATTAATAAGACCGACAATGATGTCTGAGGAGGGTTCTACCAAGGTGGAAGGAACATAATTTCCACTGGGGGAGGACCATGATTTCTGACTTGGGATCCAATTACTATCAAGTGGGATAATTCCCCCATCTGTCTAAACATGATTTCTACCGAGGGGGCCCAGAGCTAAGATCTGTGCATTGAGACCAGAATCCGTAGCAACACCCCAGACCAGGAGAGATGTTTTAAAACATCTGTATTAATGGGCGACATCATGACTATAATGAGAAAAGTCAAGTGTGCTTGAGCATTCTGTCATTTTTATGGCCAAATCTTAAGACATCCAATTATTATTTTTAGATGTTTTTTTTTGTTTTTTTTTTTTGCCCCTGTAGGATTCATAATCTAGTCCAACCACTCCAAGGTTCAATTGAAAGTGGACCAATGTGGACCTCAGCTATATTCCAGATTGTTACTGTTTGGTGAACTCTGGATGGCTGTATTCTAACAGAGCAGTTGGGCCAATTGGGATCAAAGCAAATCTGCCAACACCCTAAAATATGTGATTGTTGAACAGTGTAGTGTACCACACAACTATATAGATATAGTTCACCCAAAACCCACCCTTTACTAGTTCCACACCGGTTTGACTTTCATTCTTATGTTGAACAGAAAAGAAGGTATTTTGAAGAAAGCTGGAAACCTGCATCCATTGGCTTTCATAGTATTTGTTTTCTCTACTGTGGAATTCAATGGATTTCTTCAAACTATCTCTGTTTAAGGTTTGAAATCACTTGAAAGTGAGTAAACAGTGATCAAATTTTCATGTTTTGGTTGAACGATCTCTTTAAGATTACTTTGAGCTTAATGTAAATGTCATGTACAAACTAATCAAACGGATTGGTTGCTTTACATGTCAGCCAAACAATCTTCTCCTGTGTAAGTGGGTGATTCTTGGCTCAAATAAGCAACCATTTGGGCCAGACTTTACGCGGATATATTTAACAGTCTGACTAAGCACGTCTATATGAAATAAATCTCCTGTTTCAGATGTCACATTGAAATATGATGTAACTACTCACACTCTCTCTTTCTGTCTCTCCCACATACATACACTTTCACTTTCAGAATTGCGTTAATTTCCCAGCTATCAAAACATGCCCGAGAGATTCTTAGCATAAATATATCATAAAGCGAGCAGAAGAGTCATAAGCACTCACACTCTAGAGTTTATCTTGACACGGCTCATTGTGACATATTTCCTTATCTATCTCTCCTCCCGTCTTCCGTCTGCTGCATCTTATCAGATTGTTCTGCAGCAGTCAGCATTTAAAAAAAAATGCTTGTATTTTGGGCCTGAAAGCTGTCTCACAGACTCCGTCCTGAGCCAGGTTATGAATATTACAGCAACAGTTTAGCAAGGAGACAGATGACCTCTGCTTAAAAAAAGAAAAAAAAAAAAGAAGAAAGGAATAAAACTCAGTCCAGGAGAAGTTTTGCGTGAAATTGTCTGAGGATAGAGGTAGTGGTGTGTGCTGTTGAAGGTTGTACATTTAGTAATTGAACTTTTACTAGTCATTGCTCTGCGTTTGCTTCATGCCTAACAACAGCATGGTAAAATCAATGGAACACATGAATGGCTTATTGCTTTTCTGAATCGCTGACAGTAGCATTAGTGTAAAAGACACTACAATTTTAGCATCTAATTTTACGTTAAAATCAATAATCACAATTAATCACATTTTACCACACCTCAGTTATTCATCCGGTAATTCATATGTTAAATTAATAACAATAAGATCTTTGTCATAATAACATCAAATTCAGTCAATGTCTTGAACAACTTCAGATGTGGCTTATTCATCGGATTTAACATGATGTGAATGTATTGTATGCATGATATACTCTGCTCTGAAGACTTCATACTTGACCTAATTTCTACCATCTATTCTGTGCTCACCCTTTTGTTGACCTGAATAAATGGTACAGTTCAATGTTTGAGTGTTTTGTTTAGTTTTTTTCTTTTGTTTGTTTTTGTAGCAGATCTGCTGTCTCTTACTCTGAGAATACTAAGACTGTATTCCCACCTGGAAAGTCCATTGCTCAACACAGGCTCATTATGAATATGTACCCCTATATACATTTCTGGAGAGAGTAAAATATGTCCCAGGAGGTACATTTTTCGTTGGGCCACTGTGTACGCTTTTTCAGATCTCAAATTTCTCTCGCGTGTGCCATTCATGCCTGCTTTTCTCACGTAAATCCACCAGAGACCACTGTCGACTGACCTATGTTGGCCGCGTGATTTTAATCACATTTTCAGATCTTACCACGTTCTCACCCTGTTATTTACTTGTTTATTTAGTTTTTTCCTTTTTGTCTGAAATCGTTCTTCGTCGGACTTGAAACCTGTCGTCGTGGTCAACTCCGTTCTGCGTCTCAAGTCCATCGACGTATGTGGCGAGCCACTGGGAAAACTGGTAACAGCTGAAAAGGCGGTCAGCTGGTAGCGCGAAAAGAAACAGAAGCCGTCAACAGCGTCATACAGCCCCATATCGTTCGTTTTAAAGAAGAAATGCAGCCATATGTAGCTCTGGCTACATAATTCGCACTCTCCAAAAATGTATATGGGGTATAGAATCACAATGAGCCTGTGTTGCCCTTACTTCACTTGCTTTAGTCTGGACCAAACACAGTGTTGCATTTTTTCCCATGTGCTCCGCTTTCGCACTGCAATTTGGCAAGTGAACCAGAAATTTTAAACAAAACTACACGTGTGCTGATACTTTTGCTGTAGCTCATTCACATGTCACAACTATTGCTTGCACAGGTTGTTTATTTCAAATGTAGATGCACACAAATAGAGATCAACAAGGTCCTGAAATGTGTGTTATACACATTTAAGTTATAACAGTAAACTGGTAACCTTAGACGAACACAGAACAGCCAAAAAACACAACACCTTTCATCCATAAATAAAACTTGTTTCAGAGCTAAAGCTGGGGCATAGGCTGTGTCTGAAATTACATAGTATCCTACTATATAGTATGGGAAAAATAGTATGTGAGCTTAGTAGTATGCCTGAATTCATAGTATTTGAAAAATACTAGGCGATAAGTATCCGGATTACCTAAGTGCACTTCCAATGGACGCTATGCTATCACATGATGCCACCTGAGAGAATTTATGAATGGGAGTGATGCGATGACAAATGCGGATGTAGCACGTCTGAGTTTCATATATAAAACATACTTTTCAAATGGTCATGTAGTAAATAATAATACAAAAAATTGTAGTAGGCGATTTTGGACACAGCCATAAACAATATTTTTTTAGTGGTAGATGCCACTGGTGCACAACTTAAACTCAAAAGGTGCAGGGCTTTCTACCTTAAACGAACTGTAAGTGGACCAAGACTTTGGCTGTGTCCAAAAATGTACACTTGCCTACTATAAAGTATGTCAAAAACAGTATGCGAGGCAAGTTGTATGTCCGAATTCATAGTATTGAAAAAACAGTAGGCAAGAAGTACTCAGATAACCTACTTCTTCCATCAAAAATCTGAAGTGTGCATCCATTTAATGTTACGGTATTCTATGATGCCACTTGAGAGAATTCATGAATGGGATTGATGCGATGTGACTGGTGTAGGTAGGTCAGGTAATGTGATAATGACAAATGGGAGATGTAGTACATCCGAACTCCATTCATACTACTCACATTCATACTATATAGAACATACTTTTATAACGGCCGTGTGGTACATTCAAATTCAGATGTAGTACCTACTCGAGTACTAGGCAATTTCGGATGCAACCCAAGACTCTTCAGCTGGGTCTGGGTCCATTTGTTTGGTGCGCACCAAAGAGAAACTTCTGTATTCACACCTGCCAAAAAGATCCTCACCAAAGGGGGAAATAAACATGACTTTTATTCAATTGAACCAAACAAGACAGGTGTGAATACACCCTAAGGTTCCGGGTTGATAGGCCCCTTTAAAAAACAAAACTATTCATACAGACACTAAAAAAACATGGCAATTAAGCCCCCATTTAAGTGTGGTATTAAGATTTTTTTTTTCAATCATACAAGTACAATCATACTAAATACAAGTGCAAACTGGTTCAGAGGGCAGTTATGCACTGAGCTAACGGTCTGTACGATTTCAAGCTGAGCATCTGTTTTTGTGGCGGTCTTAGTTTTTTATGGGGTGTTTGAGAAAGATTTCAAATGGGTGTTTGGTTTAGTGAAAAAGTCAGTGGCCCAAAATAAAATGTTAAAAATTGTTCAAGACTTTGCATGACAGCACACGGGTTATGATGATTATCATAATTCACATCCAGATCATTTTCATTTGTTTGCTGTCCTCGTGACATGGGTTTGTTCATTCATTAGTACTTATTATTCAGTAATAGTGATGTAGAGTGTGACGATATACAGTAAGGGGGTCTCAATAATATCAGAGATCACAATTTGAATGCATGTTGAACCAACGTGGAAAAAGGTAATGCATCTCGGTAGACCACTTGTGCACAGATCACTGAAAATGTGTTAGTGTCAAGTGGAAACTATGAACACTTGAGGGCCATTCGGACTAAGGACAATAACTATATGAATAATTATATTTGTGTCTACAGAACAAGTGTTAATGATCTGTTTATTTTTAACTTTTTTCTTTCCATGGTAACCAATCGTTTTCAAGATAGACATTATTTTTAAATAATCTTTGAAAAGAGGACAGTGTCTTTATTGTTATCTTTATAGTTATTGTGCTTGGTGTGAATGGCCTTTAACTACGGTGAATACTAACACAGGGGGTTCCAGGTTGATAAAGACACCATCAGAAGTCATCCTGACCCCGACGTACCAGATTGGGTGTCTTTAGATAGAAGAAAGGAACTTGTTTAAGTGGGAACAAGATGATCTGAATGTGGCTGGTGCCTGAGGAGGCATCGTTATACTGATCTCCGATAAGAAAAGAGTAGAGCATCTGCCACAAGCATGCCAAAGATCATTACCTTTGTCTAGCTTTAGGGAACATTAGAGCAAGTCTGAACTCGGTGAGCATCTGAACCATGAAGAGTCCAGAATTAGGCCACACTCAGATAGGACACTACAGTAAAAGTCTGAGGCGCTGTAAGTCCTTTTTTTTTGTCTTGATCAGTTTTGTTGTAGTCTTTTGGGATACATCTTCAGGTGCAGCAGCCCAGAACTGAAAGAGTGACAGCAAAACAAGACATTTTTTCCCCACATGTGACACAGCTCTGTGTCTGTTTGTTTTCTTCATTTTAAATTACTCCCTCTGTCCTTGGACAACATTCAGACCTGTAAGGGCCCGTTCAGTCGTACCACCCTTCACGTCTGCTGGCTTGGGATGTGTAGCTCTTGAGGTATTCCTGGTATGTTTGCTTTGTTTCAGAAGATTGGATCTGTCTTCATAATAACAGTTGATCTGCTGATGATGTCCCACCATGTCAACTTGAGGAGATTTGTCTCCCATACCTACTTTGTTTCCATGCGGGCAGATCAAATAATATATCATCTCCTTTTTTTTCCTCAGGTTGAATGGATCGCTTCCTAACAACATCGAAATCAAGAACAACACCCTGTTCTTTAAAGGCCCGGTCGCCTACGAGCTCGGCGGGACGTACGTCTGCGAGGCCACCAATAGCATCGGCACACGTTCTGGACTAGTAGAGGTCAACGTGACGGGTAAGTTGCGGATGGCTATTTGACTTACCCTATGTGCTTATGTTGGTGCCGGGACAGCTTTAAATCTGGGCCCAGGCGATTGTAGCTCCAGAAATGTGAGTTCTGCATGAGTTCAATAAGAGCCAGTCAAAAGAGAATCCTTCAAAATTGTTATTTTACAATCCCAACGATCACATCTTGATCGAACACACAGATATCGGCAAAACAAAAAAGTATTTAGACACTTAAGCCAAGAGTTTTTAAACGTTCTGATTCAATGACAGCCTGAAGAGGGACCCAATTACTAAAATGTAAAGGTAGACATGTTGATGTATAAATATGTATTGAATGTAGTGATGCACTGATATTTTGGCTACAGAAAATTACCGAAAAGGGAAAGCATTGAAGCACACCGTCGACTAGCTAGCTTGATCAAAGTTATAAATGTGGATGTTTCGCTAATGTAACCCATATTCTTATCTGTTTTTTACTGTACATAATCACCAGTAAAATGACATCCCTCAAATCGTTCACTGTCATAAAAGGCTAACTGTTAATTAAATGTGGTTATTTTATTATTATTATTATTATTATTATTATTATTATTATTATTATTATTATTATTATTATTATTATTATTTGTTTATCTGTATAATTTAAATAATTAAATTAGATTTGGAAAATACAAAATTACTTTATATTATTTAATATAATAAGACATAGTTATTACAACGCATTTTCGGTAACGGTTTTTGGCCAATCACATCCAGAATTTTTGGCTTTTGGTTTCGGATTAGAATTGTTTTTGCATTCCTAATTTAATGTATTGTGAAATAGGATGTAATACATTTCTTGCTTAATTATTGCTATTACTAAAACAATTGCAAACAAAAAACAAATTTGAATAATTCCGTTAGAATTATAATTTTAATATATTGTAAGATTGCACAATATACATAACATAAACACATATCTAATGCACATGACATTCAGACATCGGTATGTGGCTTTAGTGTCAAAATACTTTCTTTTTTCCATGCTGCGTTGTGCATGTACAATCTTGCACCTGCATTTTTTTGGCCTGCGCCGAGCCTTGCGGAGTTCGGCCTCCTACCTATTGCTTCAACCTGGCAGCACAAAGCAAGGAAATACTGTCATTTCCTCTTCTCTAATTTCTTCCAGTCACACCATACATCAGGCTACGCTGCCAGCACCCACAATATTCACTCACACACACACAGATTCGGAGATTCAGAATAAAGCGCCCTGTCATTTTCCCACCCCAAAAATAACATCACAGTTTTGTTGCCTCTTTAGTATTGATCACAGGCACTTTTGCAACAAAACTCGCATTTCTCCGAGCTACGTTCGCCTCCCACATCTTCTCCGTCTTCTCCGCCTTTTTCTTAGGTGAAAACAAGAGCTACAAATGAAACGCAGAGCAAAACTGCAGCCGTTCCTTCGCTCTAATTGTCACATCAAACACCTGTAGTTTCCTCCACAAGCCTGGCAATACATTAAGAACAAAAGGTGCTAATGAAAAGAGGCGATGCTGCTCTAAATTGTCGAGCACAACCTCGAAATTGGTCCAATATTTGTAGAGAGCGAAGGCTTTTTGCAGTTTTGTTCTGATAATAATGCATACGCCTCTCTCTCTCTCTCTCTCTCTCTCTCTGCTTCATTGGAGAGATTCTAACATGCATGCTGGAGTCGGCAACTCAGCTTTTCTCTATCATTGCGTTTATTTGTGTGCGTGGGTGTGTTTGCGTGTAAACTTTCAGACCCTTCCTCAACCCAGCTGGCATTTTTATTTATTTTTTTATTTTTTTCCCTGGTGATGTCATCTCATTCCGTGGCAGGTTTTGATGATACGCTCTGCGGGCACTTGCAGAGCGTTAATGGAAGTCTGAATGGCCGATGGTTGAATGAGGAAAATATTCTGCAAGCTGGAAATGTCTGCCGCTGATATTTACTGTATAGAGAGCGGGTCTGCTTTAGAAGAGATGCCGTTGATCGTTTTTCAAAATTGCAATGCAGCAAATGGCGGGAGTTCAGGAATAGGTCACGATGTGAGTGTACGGAACTTTGGTACTTTACAGTGGAACATTTTATTGCTCCTTTTTTTATGTAGGTGAGGACATGTAATTGAGTTCTAAGTCTCTGGTTTCTCATCTCCCACTCACCTATGGTCTAACAGCTCTGTAAATTGTTGATAAACTTCCCGTAAATGATTTTGAGTTGGTATTCATGGTTCATGCTGCTTATTGGAATCTAGATTATTATTATTATTTCTTTACGTTTTTAAAATGTTATTTTATTTTATTTTATTTTATTTATCTGTCTCTGTCAGTCTATCTGGCTATTATTTTCTTATTTATTTATTTGACTGTTTGTTTGTTTGTTTGTTTGTTTGTTTGTTTATTAATTTTATTATTTTTTATTATTTATTTATTATTTATTTTATTTTAATCTGTCTGTGTCAGTCTGCCTGGCTATTATTTTCCTTTTTTATTTTTTTATTTTTTTTATTTACCTGTCTGTCTGTCTGTTTATTTATTTATTATTTTATTTATTGTTTTATTTTATTTGATTTTTGATTTTATTTTAATATGTCTCTTTCAGTCTGTTTGTCTATTATTTTCCTTTTTATTTATTTATTTATTTATTTATTTATTTATTTATTTATTTATTTGCCTGTCTGTCTATTTTTTTTATTGTATTTTTGTTTTATTTTATTTTAATGAAATTTAAGTGTCCATAAACCATTAGTAGTATCAGCCGATCTCACAAAGAAATGTAATTATTTTGCATATTGTCAGAAAAGTGGCTAATTCATGTGAATTCATACAATTTCATTCGTATGAAAATGTACAATTTTTAAATGGAGGCGGGCCCCCAAACCCCACCCCTAAACCCAACTGTCACAAGAGCAAATCGTACTAAATTGTAGGAATGAGATCGTACAAATTAATATGAATTAACCACTCAATCAAAAAGTTAGAAACTGCTATGAGATTGTGTTGGTAGATTGGCAATTTGATGGTAGTTTTTGATTTGGATGTTCATAATTCACATATCAAGATTTCTACATTGATTGCCGCTCTGTGTAATATGTATTTTAAGACATTGTTGAGACCACTTCTGAAACTTAAGTAAAAAAAAAGATGAAGTTTCTATATTACGTTTTCCAATTAGAAGAAACTATTGATCTAATAAGTGCTCTCAACTCTTGACACACCTTTCCTATGGTTTCACCTCTCATCATTTCTACACAGAAGGACATTTTTTGGTTCAAAAAGCATAATTCTTATAAAGTTGCACGTCTCCTGTTTTCTCCTTCTCGCTCTCCAAAGGTCACCGGCAGAACATGCTCTGAAAGCCTTATTTGTTCTTTCCGACCTCTGTTTGGCAATGCCTGGGGATTGTTTCCGCATTGCATGTGCCCATTTGATGATAGATCCCTCCTCTACGGCAGTGTCTATCCTTTGATGGATCATTCCATCTGGAGGTCGTTGAACCTCTGTCTCTCTCTCTCTCTCTCTCTCTCTCTCTCTCTCTCTCTCTATCTGTGGGAGAATGCAGATATCGAGGTATTGAAATGAGTGACTGTTGAGTGATTGTTGTAGTTGCGTTATTGTTCATTTATAGGTAATTAACAAATAGTAAAAAAGTTTTTTTGTAAAACACCATTTTTGAAGAAAATATAGATATATTTATGTAGTTTACAGCAATTTATTTTCATTGTTGGACACTTGGTTATCTTTATACAGTGCTATTTATTTGATATACAATAATGAATATTATATATAATTTTTACATGACTTGTGGGACTTGTGTGGACATTTTCAATAAATAAGGGCGTCACACTAAAGGACAACAAAACTTAACAATTTTATAGTCAAAAAAGCAAAAATAAAACAGTCAAAAACTAAATTAAATGATCAATTATGTCACTGTTTTTATTATTATTTGTTGCTGAACCTATGGTGTGGCATAGCAAAATTTAGGAACTGTACCTTTAAGAACTCATAATAATATACATATAGAATGACAGCAATTTATTTACATTGCTGGACACTTGGTTATCTTTATACAGTGCTATTTTTAAAAATACAATAATGAATAATATATATTTTTTTTTTCCATGACTTGTCGGTCATGTTGGACATTTTCAATAAATAAGTGCGTCACACTAAAAGACAACAAAACGTAACAATTTTATAGTAAAATAATAATAATAAAACAGTCAGAAAAATTACACTGTCATTTATTTCACTGTTTTTATGATTACTTTTTACTGAACCATACCGTAAATGCATCCTATGGTGTGACAGCAAAAATGAGGAACTGTACCTTTAAGAACTTAAGAATATACATATAGCATGAAAGCAATTTATTTTTATTGTTGGACAATTATCTTAATTTAGTGCTATTTATTTTAGATGTTATTAATATTTAATATCTCCGGGTGCTCCGGTTTCTCCCACAAGTCCAAAGACATGCGGTATAGGTGAATTGGGTAAGCTAAATTGTCCGTTGTGAATGGGTGTGTATGGATGTTTCCCAGAGATGGGTTGCAGCTGGAAGGGCATCCGCTGCGTAAAACATATGCTGGATAAGTTGGCGGTTCATTCCGCTGTGGCGACCCCAGATTAATAAAGGGACTAAGCCGAAATGAAAATGAATAAATGAATGAATAATATTTAATATAATTTTTCTCCATGACTTGTTGAACGTGTTGGACATTTTCAATAAATAAGGGCGTCACACTAAAGGACAATAACAAAAAATAATAATAATTGTATAGTGTTTTCAAAAAAAGTTAAATATGTGAAAAATTCAGAGACATAAACTTAACTCGTGCACATCATGGGCTTCACAGGGGGCTTCAGTAACATGATCTTGAATGGGGTCCTAATTAAAGTTTCCAATGTAATTGGCAATTTAAAATTACCATATAGTGTCACACCAGAGGACATGGTTTTCTGTGACAATATGTATCAAGTTCCTGTGTTTTTAGAAATATATGGATGAATATTACTTGTTAAATTAGGTATTTAATAATGTAAATTTATTGAACTATGCTTGAGACACCATTGGATGGTTTTCAGATTTGGCTCAAAAATGTAAAAAATATATATAACAACAGCAGTTTTTATAACAAGAGGTCCATGAAAGACAAATGTTTAACAATTAATGCATTTAAAATGATTAAAATACTAAATATGTTCATTTTTGTCATGTGATAGCGATAATTCAACTCTTATGCACTTTGTAAGGGAATACTGAGACATTTGGTTGTGCCACAGTAGTGCACTCGGTGAGTCATGTTTGGGAAATAGTGTGCAGTTTTTCAGTTTTGTCTGGTGCACCGTTGGTGCAGAAATGACACATTGCAGCTTTAAATATTCTATACGCTCTCCTTGTCTGCAGCGTTTGAATCTTTCAGTTCCATCATGCCTTTTTTATGAGTTCATTATAGTTTTATTTGTAGTCACAACTTCCATGGCAGCAGCTGTTCTCCCTTTACGACTCCGTATTAATCTCATTCACATTCCTCTGAGTATTTCATTAATAACCATGACTGAGATGTTCGGCCTACGCACAGCCCATTGAGAAATGTTCTGTAGTTGCTGCAGAATCCTTTGTTTTAAAGTCAACGTGAAATCAAAACGGACCTGTTTGCTTTCACAATTCTGGTTGCATTTTTTTGCTTTATTCATTAGTCCAAAAAAGTGTGTTGTTGTATATCAAATATAATAAGTTGTTCTGTTTTCTGAAATGGCTTTACTTTCCTGCTGACATATCAAATCTCTTTTGCTTTTCAACCCTGCAACCATCTGGTTCCATTCTGGTGTGTAATGGCCACTCCAATCAATACCCGATGGATAAAATCAAGTCCTGCCCTACTTATTTTTTATCGATCAATCTTAACTTAGAAATGCACCAGGTTGCGGAAGTAAAGTGGGTTGCAAATGGCCCATGTTTAAATTCAGATTTTAAGGCCAGATATTAATAGAGCAGTGGTGCCGTGACCCAGATGAGAGTGACATTTAGGGTGTTGGGCATGAGGCCAGCTTTTAATCAGCTTTTAATCAGCTTTTAATCAGCTGCAGCTTAGTTTTTCCTTCTCTGAATACAGGCTAAAATCTCCAAGATGAAGTGCGAAGTAAAGGCTATTTGAGGCTGGCCACAGATTTAATGATTTCTAGTTAGGGCCAAATTTGCAGTAAAGATCGACTTTGTCAAGTTGTACAACTACTTCAACAGTTTGATGTAATGTGTCTCCATGTTAAGTTTTGTTTTAGTTTAGTTTAGTTTAGTTTAGTTTAGATTTTTGGTACAAAAGCACAGAAACCTGTTGAACAAGCAAGCTTTCTTCAACAAATTCAACCTAGGGGCGACCAGGATAAGTGGTTTCACAGTGCTTGATATAAACTAAACCAGAGTTTGTTATTAACTCTGAACAGCGAACAGCCAATCAGAATCATATACCAAAATAATCTGAAAATATAATGAATTTAATCACATTTATAAGGCAAAAATAAACACAGCTGATACAGCAAAGGTTTAAATTATGTTATCAGTGCAAATCAGTCAACTGATTTTAATAATATAGATTCACAAACAGCTCAGTCATTTTAAAAAGATTTCTATATTGAAGGAAATTTATATGTAACGATTTAAAAGCTTAAAATTACTATAATTAATTGTCAAATTGAAACTATTTGAGTATATAATATTCAAATAGGGGCGGCGCAGTGGGTAGCGATGTTGCCTCACAGCAAGAAGATTGCTGGTTCGAGCCTCGGCTGGGTCAGTTGGCATTTCTGTGTGGAGTTTGCATGTTCTCCCCGTGTTCGCATGGGTTTCCTCTCAGTGCTCTGGTTTCCCCCAAAAGTGCAAAGACATGTGCTATAGGTGAATTGGGTAAGCTAAATTGTCCGTAGTGTATGTGTGTGAATGAGTGTGTATGGATGTTGCCCAGTGATGGGTTGCAGCTGGAAGGGCATCTGCTGTGTAAAACATATGCTGAATAAGTTGGCGGTTCATTCTGCTTTGGCGACCCCAGATTAATAAAGGGACTAAGCCGAAAAGAAAATGAATGAATGAATATTCAAATGTAATTTTTAAAAAAAAGTTGTTGCAGGTTAGTAGTGTACCATGGCAATGAAACACAATCAAAACCAACCCACCTTCTTTTAGTTTACTCAAACACTAATTTACCTAAAAAAAGGTAAAATTCCAAACCTGCTTTGTGCAACAGGTCTCAGGAAAGCTGGCGATGTTCATCATTCTACAAAATCACATTTGATCAGCTAGTTTCTCTAGTAGATCTTGAATCTGTGGAATTGCAACTGTGAAATCAATACTATAGTCAACAAGTGTTTGGTCTTCAGTCTGGCAGAATTGTCCAGTGTGTGCCTTCACATGATTATTAGTTAAACTATACAAGACTACGAGACTGTTTTTATGTCTGTGCTTTCCCACAGTTTATATCTGGTTAAGATTTGAAAAAGTTGTAAAGTGTGCCAGCTCTGGCCTTGACTAGATGACAAGAGCTAGACTAAGACACTCTTCTCCACTCCACAAATTTATAAAACATTCGTATTTCCACACACAGTGTTTCTGGAAAAAAAGAAACAAAGGGCTAAAGTGCTCTATATCTATGCTTGTATTGTAAACAAACAAAGCTGGTACTAAAAGTGTGTGACACTTCATTTAATATAGAGGCAGGGCAGAGTTTTACTGTTGTTCTTTTACAGTTGAACTGGCTTAGTCACAAGCTCTTGATTCTTTTCATTGGTTAAATATGACACTAGACTACAAAATCAGCCTCATGTTAGACGGCAATAGCCAAAAATGCATTGTATGGATTAATAAGATTTAATTTTCTTGTTTGCCAAATATCATTAGAATATT